>CM076577.1:983274413-983510523 GCA_034641835.2 Pinus albicaulis | reverse complement strand
AAGCTTGTTTCTCACTTTAGAATTTCGATTTCACCTTAGAAAGACCATAAACGACAAAAAGATAAGAAAGAGGTTATCTTGCACATATAGTGCGCCGCACTTCATCAGCTTACGATTCCCGGATTGACAAATTAAATGCAGCAATTTAGGACACACTAAATTGACCAAACACTTGATGAGGAAGGAAAAATCATATTGGAACTGGAAGCGGTCACGGAAACAAGAACTCGACAACTACGGAATCGATCAATTTCAGAATATCTCATCAAGTGGAAGATATTACCCACTCAAGATTCTACATGGGAGGATGAGAATTTTATACAAAAGCACCCAGAGCTACTCAAGCATTGAGGACAACACTTTTTTTTAAGGAGAGGGGCATTTTAGGTCCCTATATTACTAGTATAGTCCCTTATTATTGTTACTGTAACCCCCTTATTGTTATTATTGTACCCTTGTAACTCCCATTTTGTTATTATTGTGCCCTTAAATTATTATTGTTAGGTCGACTAGGATTACATTATGGCCCACTAGGATTACATTATGGCCCCATGGACTACTATATATAGAAAGGAGGTTTTGTAAATTGTATCATCCAAGAATTGTTCATTTATGTAATGTATTGGAGGTTGCCCCCTCGAAGTGGCTTATTTCTAAGGCGTTGATATCTCTATTCTTCTATTTTTGGAGCTAGTTACACAACAATTATAGGCCTTTCTGTAGTAGGATTAGTGACATTAGGTAGTACATTTTTACCCAAACTAATGTTACTCACCAACATCTCAACTTTCAGTACATGTTTACAAACATTTCCATTCAAGGCCCAATTGCAATTACAGAAGTGTAGATTGGAACCTTTATATATGACATTGTACCAAATATCACGTGTATCCTTATTTTGGCTACGAACCCAATAACCATTGTTACTCTTTTCATCAGGCATGCAATGTTCATTTGGGATTTGGCTAGCTCTACACTTGGATGAATTCAATTGTTCCTCAATTTTTCTAGGCCGTAAAAAACTAGCTTCTTTTAAACGTTGCATATGATTGTAATATAATACAATCTTTTTCAACAACAGATATATTAACCAATCGACACGTCTATGACATGCATTGTTATTTTCGCTTAGGTACGTTTCCTTGATATGCTGATGATAAGATTCAATGGCATTATTTGTATCCTGATTGGAATGTGGAAAATTTTTGTATGCTTTTGCCCACATATCTGTAGAAAGAAATTTATTAGCTATGAATTAATAATACATATGACATGAAAAATAGAGTCATTAAAGCCACTTACAAGAAACTTACATATTTTTTTGTTGGCTAAAAAAGTTGTTTTAAAATATTCAAAAAACCTTGGTTGGTCCTTGAATCTTTCAAAGAACCTTTCAACTATCTTTTTTACAGATTCATCATCTTCACATGTGCGCATGATTTCTCCTAAAGAACAAAAAATGTGGATTTGGTTTTCCCTTTCTTGGACTTTATTTCCAACATTATTCAACCATGCACGACGAAAATGCCACACACATAATAATATTTTACACTTGATTGAAGACCTAGAATAACACAATTTATTAGAGGGAATATACATTAACAAAATTTTCATGTCTCTTATAAAAGAATAAACACATCACCTTAACGCTTCAATTTCAGCAGTAGCATCATCTGTGATGAAGGCTTGAACATGCCAATCTGGTCGCTCTTTCTTCCCAATGGAAAAGAGAGTTGACATCCATTTAGAAAGCTCAACTACAGTATTGCATGATGATATCACCCAAGATATTGGAACCCCATTGCGATGTTCGTCGAAAACCATTAAGGTGTACAATTGATACTACATTACAAACAATGTACATAATTATATTTATATAAGTTACATGCACTAAAATGAGGTTGAATAAATGAATCAAATTTAGGATAAATTTGTACTCACCCCATACTTATTTGTACTAAATGTTGAATCCATTGAGATTATATTAATGTGAGAATATTTTAGCATCATTGAGTGCATCCACTTTGTTTGTATGCCTATAATAAAAGGGATGCTTTCAACAAGAGCTTGTTTCTGGTAGAAGAAAAATCTCTCAGGGTGTTCCTTATACCAACATTCTACACTGTTTGGATCACTTTGATATTTAACATACTCAAGCCTTATAGTATCATTGTAAATGTTTAATAAATCTTGTCTTGTCATATATGTATCTCGAGATGTCCTTGTGTATAACTCACCAAATCCATCCTTCACATCATAGATGAACTTGTCCCATATCATTTTAACATTAAAACCTCTTTGGATTAAATGTTGGACAATAGATCGCATATCCCTTGTTAAATGTGGTGCATAACTAAATCTCATAGGCCTGCCGATTGCATATTTTCCATGACAAACAACATTGGATTTATCAATATGCCTACATGTAGTATATATTATTACAACATCGTCTGGTCTAAGTTGAAGTTGTCGTATAATGAAGTGACATTGGCAACCAACTTTAATACTTTCTTGTTGACTGCGTTTTTTTATATCTGAGGATGCACTCATAATTTGGTTTTTGCACTCCGGACCGTATGCACAGCAATACCTGCATATAAATGTTTTACAAAAAATTAGATATAACATATATGCATAATGTAAAAAATTACATGTATATTGATAAATATATAAATACTCACATAGCGTACTCCAAATATGTTGAACAATATGTTTGTTTGATATCATATACTTTTTTACTTCGATGAGTACAAAGATGAAATTGAGTGGGTGCAGATTCACTCGATTCCTCTCCTCTTACAAAATCATCAAGTTGACAATATGGAATAACTACAACTTGGTCCCTATCAATATTTGTCCATGTTAAGTCTTTTGCTGAAAATTCAATCATATCCTCTAGGTCTTCAACTTCCAACCCATTAATCCTCTCCCACTTACACATTCTTCAAATATCTATACACATTCCATTGAAAACGGTTTGGTTTGAGTAAATATTATGGTCTTGATTAATGCATATCACTAAGCATGGAAATCACATTTCTATGTAAATATTTTATGCTTTTCAAATAAACCACTTTGGAAAAAGTAATAATTGGGTCATTAATAAACTTAGATATTTGTCACAAATTTAGACTAACCATGTATGACATATGATGTCTTTGTGGAGGTGGTGTCACCAACTTAATTTCAAGGGGTGACTTGTGATGAGTGGTTGAGGGAAAAGGTAATTTTGATGCCTCCCTTCAGATAACCTACATGGAAACGTGGTGGCAATGGTGCTAAAGGTTCTGTGCAAAGCAGAATGTTGCTCCACATACCAATTCGCAACTTATCCTATTAAGGTGCGCTAAAATAGTCTTAGTCAAATGGCATCATTTGTGATGCTATTTGCCGAACACCATAGGTGGAAAGTCATTATATGATTTCTTAGGTCTTCTGCTTGCTTCCCTTCGAACTTTGGTATGTTGGAAGGGAGCTTAATGGGCATAGAGGGCCAATTGGGATTATGCACAATGAGATCATTCGTCAACTTTGTTAGGTCGAGAATATTCAACAATGTTAAGAAAGGTAACGACGTATTGACTGCATTTATGTGATGTGTGACCACCGTTGTCTGGGTGTTATGGTTTATGGGGAATGTTTGGGGAATGGAACCCTGTGACATACCTGACTGCACATTCGGCTAGCTCCCCAAAGGGGTACTGCTCCTCTGCCCTCTAGGGGTTGTGGGAGGAGTTGTGTGTGGTGTCCCTGAGGGGGTGTCCACAAGTGTGGTGTTGGGGTAGTATTCCTAATTAGTCCAAGCTAATAGGAATATTCAATTTTGGTTTGTTTTTCATGCTTATGAATAAAATTGTAAAGGAGGACCAATAATAACTCCTAAACATCAAAATAAATCAATGCTCAATGTGAAACAAGCTAAATCTAAGCTACTTTCATAAACACACTTAAGTGTGAACAAGGCTGGGCCAATTGACTGGGTCAACAGGACCAAATCCACATCACTGTCTACATGCAATATATCTCCTAAAGGCACAGTGAAGTTCATGTTGGGGGTCACTCATGTGAATGAAGCTAAATCATCAAGGTGGTTTAGGGTTTGACAAGATTTCCAAATTATAAAAGGAGGAGGAGGACACCAAGGAGAGGGTTGATTATTTGATATTGCTTAAGGTATTGTCTGCTCAGACATTCCTCATTCTCTAGCTGTTTAGCTGAGAATAGTGTTGTTTAGCACTTAGGTGTTCCTGGTCGGGAATCCCACCTCCTTCCTGGAGCAACTCTTAGAGGGGACTTGTTCTATCTTGTCCACTATCGGGCTTGGGCCAAGCTTCATCTTCCAACCACAATTCAGATCCTATTGAGAGTTTGATTGTTTTTGTAAGCTGTAGCAGTGGAGGCTAGATCTATTCAGATCTAAGCCAATCTAGTGTCTCTTCTCAGTGAGTGTGTCTTTTAACCTCCTGGAAGAGTGTATTGGATCATCAGAGCTGCATTTGAAGATCAAGGCATCAAGCCTAATCACTACTGAAGCTAACAACGCAGTTTTCCCTTCCACACTGCGCTATCTGCAAGAGGGAAGTTGCAGGGTGTTTTGACTGCTTTTTGGAGGAGAGATCTCCGGTGATGGGATTCTCCCTTTCACTATGGTGATCCATGGATTGGGCAACCAATCCAATGTTTTTTTCAGATCTGATTTACTTATGTATTTATTACTGCAGAATTCCTAAATATTGCTGCAGAACTGTAACTCTAGATCTCAGATCTACTCCTGTACATTCATGTTTTGATCAAAACCCTGAGGGGAATTTGTAGTGGAACTTCATCTAGTGTACAAATCTGATATAGATCTATCTTTTTGTACACAGATATGTTCTAGATCTGAAATGTAATATACAGCTGCTTCAGCCCATAAAATAACACTGTCAAACTTTACAGTCTCATTTTGTTGTTGCAGCACCTCAATCTTGAGGGATTCTTTCTGTACATCTTATATTTCTCTCTTGTACACTGTATGGGCCACATTATAGATCTGTTTTGCTGATGTAAATGGAATTATTCAACCTCCATATCGTTATTCTGCTTTAACTTAGAGGAACTACGTTATTTCTGAAGCAGTGCTTTGCATATAGCTACAGCCCCTCTCATTGGGTGTTTTCCAGCTAGACTATGTTGTGGGAGATCTGTTTAACCCACCTAGTTTGATTTGTTTTTTCTCTCCTTTTGGATTTAGATCTTAGACAAGATTATCTATGGGATCCAGGAGCTGCAAACTCATTTTAGTGCACTGAATTCTAAGAAGCGTGTTATTTTAGCAGGCTTGTTGTGCAAACCCTATTTTGGGATATTAAAGTGGTATCAAAGCATATTTCTTGGCACAACCTATTCTTTCTTGCAGATCTAATATGTCTCCAGAAGAGGAGGAACCTCTCACTGTTAGGGAGGAAAGGTACCAAGAAGAAGACAGAAGAAATATTACATGGAGGACAAAGAGAAGAAGGGTGAAACCCCTTTACTGGGAAGGATTGGAAGGGAAGAGTTTTCTTATACTCTTTCTCAAGCCATGTATGAACTAAAGGAAGAAATCAGGGGAGTGAGAAATGAAAAACAAGCAGATCTTCTGAATGGGTTTGCACATGAAGGAAGCCCCATTGCTTCATATGATGTGTGTGAGCATCCAGCCACACAATCTGTTCCACAACGTTGCAGCATGCCTACTTTCTTGTCATAGGAAGGAGGGAGAGGAGGAACACCAAAGGAGGAATCTCTTGGTGATTATCTCTAGAAATATGAATCTCAATCAGAGAGATTCAAAGAGCATCTCAGTTTCCCAGAGTTCTGTCAACTCCAAGAAGCAAGATCCAATACCTACAGCAGGAGGGAAGGGTGCCTTCAACACACTTTGGGTAGATTCTCTCTACCTACTTTTGATGGATCACCTAAATACTCAGCCAAGTCTTAGGTAAAGAAGCTCAACACATACTTGCAGCTGCACCTAGTATCAGAAGAAGAAGCCTTGAGAGTAGCAGCACTGCATCTTTAAGGTAAGGCTTATGCCTGGTGGCTCTTTGAGTCATTTTCCTTGAAACATGTCAACATTTCTTCTTATGCAAAGTTTACTAGGGGACTAGTAAGAAGATTTGATGAGCAATCTGAAACTTCTTTGAGGAAGACAATCAAGCCAAAGTCGTCTAAATCTTTGAATGAGTTGGGAGGGTCCATAGATCCAACTCCACTTCTGAACATTGCTGAAAGGGTTGAAGATCAGTTGCATACTTTTCCTGGGGCAAAGGCCCCATTTCAGCAAGATGTCTTTTCTCGAAGAGAGGACATGAGGATCCCTTCCTCACTAAGAGATCTAGAAAAAAGGATCTCTTGATGGTGAAGCATTCGCCACTAATAAAGAGAAGAGAGAGAGAGAGTAGAGAAGATCCTCCAGCGTTGTGCAAGCAAGAGGAGATCTATTTTCATTGGGAGAAGGAGGTGAACCATTGGCTTCCATTAGAGGGATTCTTGCACCCTTGCAAGGGATTCTTAAGGATCTTCCACATGGAAGACATGAGCAGCATGTGTCTTTGCTAAAAGACAATGAGACAGAATAAAGGAGGTATCACCTAGTTGATCCACTATCAAAAGATGGGGCAAATGCTCCAAGCAGAGGCACTCTTACATCACTAAGAGGGGTCTCCAAGTTTCGAAAGGCTTCCACACAAAAATTAGAGGTGAACTTGCACTGTGGAAGCAAGGGAATGTTGATCCCATCTGTTAAGCGTGGGAGAAAGGACCATGAGGCCTCATTGTCTTGTGGAAAACCACCTGGGAGACCACCTAATTCAGATTTGGTGAAAGGTATCCCACATCTTGATGCTCCACTCATGAGTCTGGGGAGGATAGGAGCACTAGAAGACAAGGCTACAACGCTGGGAGGCTTGGGAAAGCTCAAGAAGAAGGGAGATTTTGCTCCCTTATCATCACCACCCACTCTCATATCTGGATCTGCGCTGTGGGAAGAGGAAGATGGGAGGATCAGCCTTCCAACATACACTCTTGACATACGAGATGTCAAGAAGGAGAGCATAAGCATGGAAGACATTTCTATTGATGCATCATCTGCGTTGTCACTATTGAGCAGTCTAGATCTATATTGGAAATCCCAACTTCTAGTGGATTATTCCAAGGATCTACACACTTGTATGATACTTGATAACCAACTGCATGAAGAGGGCTATTTAGTCCAAGGAGAGGTCATCTATCATCATGGTAGGGTCTTCTTGTCTAGAGCTTCCAAGCTCAAGCAGGAGATACTACAAAGAGATTACAAAGAGTTATGTTTCAGCCATATGTACTCCATGAGGATCTACAACATCATCATGAGAGGCTTCGATTGGGAGGGCTTGAAAGAAGAACTGTATCAGAATTTTCAAAGATGCAGGAAGTATGTCGAGTTGGGGCAGCAACATGACTCCATATAGGGATTATTTCAGCGATCTCTCCTTTCTTTGGGAAGAGAAGGTAGACCCATGCACAACTCCATGTGCATGAGAGGTATTGATGGTGAGGAATCTGATTATGTAAGTCAAGTTTTATTTCCTGATCATACATATTCTTTCACCATGTTTATGCAAGCCATGGCTCAAAGGAGGACTAATACATCATGTAAATCTCATGGCAAACAATGGGCCACTCAAATTTCTAAATTTGGCTACTCCCTTGATGAACAAAGAGAGATTCTTTATCATGATGGGTGCTTCCCTAAGGCACCAAACTTATCTCACACTTTCAACAATAGTGAGATGACTTGGGCAGCAAGTGGTGGGAAAACCACTTACCATGTATTGATTTAAGGCAGGCAGGGGATGCACTACGATGGTATCACATGTGGGACTATGACTCACCTCCTCTTGCTCAAATTTCTTTTCATATGATTGTAATCTTGCTTCCATGCATGGATGATGTACTTGTCCTATTTTTAAATTTGTATAGAGGAAGAGTAGGAGGCATGTGTGTACCACATGGGATGGAGGCTCTCTTTGTATACCTTGCTACATATTTCCAGGGGGGCATAGATTCAGCCATGTTTTTTTCAGTGGGATTCTTGACTATTTATGGGATGGACTATGTACACCTCATAATGATTTTGAAGGAACAATTCATGGAATATTGGATTGGTGAACACTCATCTCATAGAAAGGACTTTTCATTTGATTGTGTCACCAATGGAGAAGAAGAAGAGTTGCAGCACTCACCTTATCAGTTGCTTGAGGACAAGCAACATTTTGGAGGGGAGGACTGTAATATTCCTAATTAGCCCAAGCTAATAGGAATATTCACTTTTGTTTTGTTTTTCATGCTTATGAATAAAATTGTAAAGGAGGACCAATAATAACTCCTGAACATCAAAATAAATTAATGCTCAATGTGAAACAAGCTAAATCTGAGCTACTTTCATAAACACACTTAAGTGTGAACGAGGCTGGGCCAATTGACTGGATCAATAGGACCAAATCCACATTGTTGTCTACATGCAATGTATCTCCTAAAGGCACAGCGCAGTTAATGTTGGGGGTCACTCATGTGAATGAAGCTAAATCATCGAGGTGGTTTAGGGTTTGACAAGATTTCCAAATTATAAAAGGAGGAGGAGGAGGACACCAAGGAGAGGGTTGATCATTTCATATTGTTGAAGGTATTGTCTGCTTAGACATTCCTCACTCTCTAGTTGTTTAGCTGAGAATAGTGTTGTTTAGCACTTGGATGTTCCTGGTCGGGAATCCCACTTCCTTTCTGGAACAACTCTTGGAGGAGACTTGTTCTATCTTATCCACTATCAGGCTTGGGCCAAGCTTCATCTTCCAACCACAATTCAGATCCTATTGAGGGTTTGATTGTTTTTGTAAGCTGTAGCAGTGGAAGCTAGATCTATTCAGATCTAGGAAAATGTAGTGCCTCTTCTCAGTGAGTGTGTCTTTTAACCTCCTAGAAGAGTGTATTGGATCATCAGAGCCACATTTTCAAATCAAGGCATCAGGTCTAATCACTACTGAAGCTAACAACGTATTTTTCCCTTCCACACTGTGTTATCTGAAAGAGGAAAGTTGCAGGGTGTTTTGACTGCATTTTGGAGGAGATATCTCTGGTGATAGGATTCTTCATATCACCATGGTGATCCATGGATTGGAAAACCAATCCATGTTTGTTTCAGATCTCATTTACTTATGTATTTATTTACTGCATAATTCCTGAATATTGCTGCAGATATGTAATTCTAGATCTCAGATCTACTCCTGTACATTTATGTTTTGATCAAAACCCCAAGGGGAATTTGTAGAGGAACTCATCTAGTGTGCAAATCTTATATAGATCTATATTTTTGTACATAGATACGTTATAGATATGAAATGTAATATACAACTCCTTCAGCCCATTAAATAATGCTATCAAGCTTTGCAGTCTCAATATGTTATTGCAACACCTCAATCTTGAGGGATTCTTTCTGTAAATCTTTTATTTATCTCTTGTACACTGTATGGGCCACATTATAGATCTGTTTTGCTGATGTACATGAAATTGTTTAGCCTCAATATTTTTATTCTACTTTAACTTAGAGGAACTGCGTTATTTCTAAAGCAGTCCTTTGCATATAGCTGCAGCCCCTCTCATTGGGTGTTTTTCAACTAGACTAGGTTGTGGGAGATTTGTTTAACCCACCTATTTTGATTTGTTTTTGATATCCTTTTGGATTTAGATATTAGACAAGCTGATCTAAGGAATCCAGGAGCTGCAAACTCATTTCAGTGCACTGAATTCTCAGAAGTGCGTTATTTTAGCAGGATCGTTGTGCAATCTCTATTTTGGGATATTACAGTGACACTGGAAGGTTTCCAACTAAAGATGCTTTGATAAAGGAAGATCCAATAAGGGTGGCGGTGTGTCGTCTTTGACGCCTGAACGGCGAAAGACCTGGCACTCCTCCCTCTAATGGGGGGGAGGGGAGTCCAAAAACCGTCTAGATTGACGAGGTCCCGTTGGGTTCACTATGGTGTCGACTAAATTTGGTTTTGGAAATATTTTTTGTTTTTCTAAGAGGAGAGAGATTATTACCAAAGAAAAATTCGATCACATACATAAAAAAAAATTGAAAAATAAAGGTAAATTTTTCCGTTTAGATTAATCCTATGTAATCAATCAATCAAAAATTTTGGTTTTGGTTGTTTCACGTATGATACTTAAATCCTAGAAGACCTAATCGTCCTCAAACTCTCAAATGTAACTAAAGCTTGTGAAGATATCTTGTGAGTGTTGGGGCAACATCTCGAAAGCGCTGGCGACGCCTTCTAGCCAACCGAAGAAAAATCGACCAAGATAAAGATAAGAGGATCTAGTGTTGTCTGCATCGTCACCTATAGAGAAGGATGCCCTAGATTTGGCCACTAAGTACCGTCGTCTCATGTGAATGTTCGAGTCTTGAGCTTCTTGGTATTCAACTACCAGTACCGAGTACGATATGGGTCAGGTAGGCCCAAATAATACTGCACGCACTGGGCGTAAGCTTAGCCCCCTCTGAATGAGGTCTCTGTAGCGCTCGAGAAGTATGTTTCGTGGGCAGATAGACGGATTTAAAGCTCCCTAAAAAGTCAACTTCTATGTTTCAAGAATGTAAATGACCATGGTGGCTTATTGGATGCCTACCCCCAGTGGTCCCAACCTGAACTGTTAATTCTTTTGTGGCCCATGTGGAGAGATTTTAATGAGTTCAATTAATGGTTAGTTTTAAAGAGTCTAAATTTGCTTATGGTGTACCTTTGTGAAGCGACATTAAATATTACTATACAAATATTTAATGTTAACTAATAATTCTAATTCTTTTAAAATAACATATTTAATGTTAATTAATAATTCTAATTCTTTTAAATAAAAATTGATGTTATTGATAATAATACTTTAAATAATATTTTATTTTATTATTAATAATTTTAAAGTATGAAATTTAATATTTAATATTATTTATAAAATTAAAATTAAAATTATATATATATATATATATATATATATATATATATATTGAAATGAAATTTAATTAATAATTTAATATTTTCATATTTAAAAACAATTATAAAAAATAAATAATTTTAAGTAATTTAATTTTTTTAATAATAATAAAAAATAAGTATAGTTATTTTTTTTTAGTTCAAGGAATTTAAACATTAATTTTTTTTGCTTTACTTTGTAACAAAGTGATCACCAATTAAACTACACCCAATAAACTAAATATAGATATTTTTATTATTAATTAAATAAGAAAAATTATTATAAAATTAAATTTTACTATGATTTTTTGTCTTGAAATATATAACTTATTCTGAATTTTACTTTTCCAAATATTTATAACTTGAAACACCCTCAAACTTTTATAACATGAAAAACTATGCCCTTGAAACTCTCGGCACATCCAACTTCTAAATTTCTACTGAAAAAACTATGCTATCAAAACTTTGACCACCTAAAACATGTATTGCAATAAACAATTACCCTTTAGAAACAAGTTTAATCCCATGGAATTGACATAGAGATCATAAAACTAATAGCGATAATGGTGAGCTTAGTTTAAGGGTTAAGATTCATTTGAACACCATAATGAATTGAATGAGAAACAGATGTTGGAAAGTAGGTAATCTACTAGAATAAAATTGTTGTAGAGTATGTTAATCATGTTCAACTTTAAATATGTAAGCAATCTAAAATGGAAAGGGAAAGTTCTACTTAGCAAAATTTCAACTAGAATTACTTATGTTATAACATTGAAAATATTGTTATTTAATAAAAGTTTCATAACAATATAACTATTAATTTTATACACTTTGGTTCAATTAAATCACAAATTTCCAATTTTGATTCTCACAAAAATGAAAATAACGACTCCTCCAAGCAACTAGTGTGAAAAAACGAATTCAAAGAGCACGAGCATCTTGGACAAAATGGCCAACATATTTTCAAACCTTCATAGAAATGAAGAACAAAGCTTTCAAATATTCATGCAATTTAGATGACAATACACACTAATCTAGATGAAAATATAGAAACATAGGGAATTTCAAATTGAGTGAAACTCCACTTCAATGGATTTGCAAGAATTATTGAGCCTTCCTACAAAATAGACTTCATCCTAATCTTCAATACAATGCAATATACAATATAGACTTCATCCTAGTCTTCAATAGACATGCCAACATTAATATCTGCAACAACACCATTATTTTATCAAATGACCCTCAATTCAATATGAATATGAGGACAAGAAATCCAATGTCATGTATTTTTGCCCAAATGTCATGCAGTGGTAATTTTTCAGGTGTCTCTTCATAGATGGGGTTGTCATCAAATCCTATCCTCATGGCCCTTGCTCAATAGTTTTCAGTAAGTGAATTGAACTTGAAACAGTGCAAAATGGAGCAGACTTCATCTGCAGCTAATAATGATAACAATGTCAAAATTTCCCATGAAAAGCAATGGAGTATGGGTCTATCTTGACATGAGCAGCATATAAACATAGGGAACAATGGAATTTCTCATAGTCCAACCATGGAATCCCATGACCATACTGCTATGTGCTTAAATCTTGATCAAATGAATCTTGTCATGTTTAATCGAGTTGTTCAACCATACCAACTAGACCCCTCACCATAAGCAACTCCAACACTAGACGTAGATTCCTTGTGGGGTTACTGATTTTTCAACTTTTTATAGTTACAGTACTGATTTGAAGCGAGGAGACTTACAATACCTAGCATATTTTTACTCTTAAGAGCATTAATGGGCCAATAGCCCAGGAAATATTGGTTGCCAAAAATTTGTGTTTCTGCATCATGATGATGTTGGTTAACGGTTGGAAATTTTCTTACCCATATGTGGGAAAAGCAAGGTCTCCTTAAACGAAACCTACCAGAAAATAAAAGAAAGCAAGGTCCCCTGAAAAGAAATGGGGCAAAAATACTCGAAATTTGACATGTATATGTAAATTTCTTCCATATGTTGCGGAGTGCGTGTTAGTGAGAAAATGTATCGGGACTCAGGACATGATCAACCTTGCTGTAAAAATGTGGGGAAGGAGACCATGAATTAATTAGCACATTATCAACCTTGCTATCAAAATGTGGGAAGAAGATCATCAATGATTATATATCAGATTGCCCAATAGCTAATTTAATCTCATAAGAGTAGAAGCAAGAAAAACCAAAATGCTTAACACTTCAATCACTTATATGAAGAGAAATGACTCAAAACATGAATCTGATTCGTAACTGCTATGTAAAGCATGGGCATGAAATTGGAGAGATGCTCATGTTAAAAATATTACTTTTTCACCCAGAAAAAAGGAGATATTACAATATAAAAACTGAAAGTTGCAGCCCATTACAGGTTTTTAGAGTGAACTGAGCCTAAAGACATTGGAAAAAACTAGGGTCTGTTGACCATTTTTTAGTTCTTGATTGAAACAAGGATAATTTCTTTGATCAGGGTTTGAACTAGGCATTACATGATCAAACAAATATCCAGAAAACTAAATACTTATATTTTGAAGCTAGTAGTAGGGACTCTTTGATATAAAATTACTAAACTATGGGTTTCAGACTAACTGCGCGAGTTTATTAACGAGCTAGTAATTTTTATCGTTTTTAATGTCTTATGAAATCGTTATTTACTAAAAATTTATCAGACACGCCGCCTCCGCCCGTCCAAACCACTTTGAAAGGCATAGCTACCAATTTGCACAAAGTTGAGGCCACGATGGGCATCTATAACAACAAATGCAAGATTTATTTACTCATACACTGTGGAAACCTGTGCAAGATTTTGCAAGAGACCGCGCAGAATATTGGGAATTGGTTAGCATTACTCGACCTCAATCTCTAGAACAACAATGACTTGCAAAAAAAGTCCGACAAGTTGTCACGCGAAATGCAACAAGCTCAATTCTCTGTGAGTATCTTTTTCCCCTTTCTTCCATTTCACTATAATTTTGCACGCTTACAACATATAAATGTTGTTGCGTTATTTTAGTACAATAATGATTTCATAAGACATTAAAAACCATAAAAAAATACATCTTTGTTTGAAAGATAATCGAACGAGCAAATCAACGGTGAAAATGCTACTTGAAAACAAAAAATTCACGGAACTGTTTGTCCCAAAGAAAAACACTAAATTAATGGGAAATGTCCTCTCCAATTTAGGACACAGAGCAAGCAAATGTTGAAATTGTTTATGGAACAAAAGAACCAGGACCACGGAAAGTGACAGCAAAAATGTATCTTAGCTTGCACACAAATAGATACAGAGACGCGACAGAAATGGCGAAATGGAAACAATTTCAAGTAGAAAAAGCATAAAAAATCAAGAACAGCATAATGTGTAATACCAGAAGGTGATATGCACAGATCAAAGCACCTGGCCCAAGTTATCGCAGCTCTAGATGGAGGGAGAGACCCTTCGCTCAGTTTCTCTCTCTATTGGAGCAGGGTTGGTACCCTGAAGGATGGATTTTTCCCTTTGTTTCGATGGAAGAGGGAATACAAAATTAGCTCATATCACTTTTTGCTGATGAATCTGGAGCGAGTAAAAGAGAAGAGGTTATGGAGCTTGTAAAAACACGTGAAATCGATAGATTTTGGTGGAGATTTTAAGCGGTTGAGAGTAGTTCAGTATTTAATATCAATATTTAATAGATGCAGGTGAGAACACGTACTCCAAATCAATGACATGGCATAAGCATGATCATTAATCCTTAAGAGTATTAATACGCCAATAACCCAAAAAATATTCGTCACCTAATTTAAATACTCTATCCATAAGAGGTATAAAGAGTCATACATTAACGTAGGCTATAATTAACTTAAAGTAGTACCATAGTCCGTGGAAGACCTTGCGGGTAAAGCCGGTCAATGTTTGCTTGCAAGATGGACTATACAATATATAAAAGGTTGTAGCAATCACCAAAAACCACCAAGAGAGGGAGAGTATCAATGCCGCCCCTAGCGGAAATAAGTCACCTTGAACTACGCCAAACTAACATGAGTACTGACATGATAGAAAGAATTACGGTGGAAGTTGTACAAAGTCGTCATTTCAGAATAAGAGTTCATAAAGTGAACCAATCAAATCTTAAATAAATAATAATTACACCGAAGGTGTTATCTATTATGTGGTTTTTCATAGCGACACTGTAGAGATTCGTCGTTACTGACAGAATATAAACAGTGTCATGCTACGTCATGATTTCAGTGTGTCTGTATCGGTGTAATTAATTTGATGCATGCGAGTTAAATGTCGCTATCTGCAATTTGAATTAGACGCAGATGATGGCGATCAATTGTATTGAGCCGATGTATAATTTTAATGCATATAAATCAAATGTATATTGGCCCTGCATGAAGGTTTCAATGGAGTTACATGTTAGAAGGGATAATCCACATAGATCCGAATTATTTTCATATCTCGAAGCAGGGAATGTCATTAGCTGCCCGAAAGAAGGGATAGATCCACTTAGATTGTTGTTGGATAGATCTAAATCGCTTAAAAATGATAACCCTCCTAATGATCCTGGGATAAATCCATGTAGCCTATTGTGAGATAAGTCTAAGACACCGACTTGCTTTAAACCTCCCAAGCTGGATGGAATTATCCCATTAAGAAGATTGTGTCCAAAATTGAACACTACTACATAATACATAGATCCCAAACCTTCTGGAATAGGTCCTAAAAGGGAGTTGTAGGACAAATCCAAGTAAATGAGTGTACCATTGTCTATAAACTTGTACACTGTAGTGCCCAGGTAAACTCTGGTGAATTCACATGAATGTAACATAGGTGAACTCGAGAGTTGCTCAGACCGAATCCCAGCAAATTCCAGGAGCCCACCAGCACCCCTACAATTCGTTCCACCCTCATTTTTGACAAAAGCAAACGATTTTCCAGCTACATTTCCAGATACAACGTGACCCGATTGCTATGACAACTCTGCAAGTATGGAACCATTCAACATGTTACTATTTAGATCCAACCATATCAAACTGTTGCAGTTGCGAAGCTCTGGAGGAATTGCACCCGAAAGAGAGTTGTTACCCAACTGAAGTATTACCAGCTTATCCAAACGACCCAGTGAAGATTGTATGGTACCACTCAATCTGTTGTTGGCCAGAGATATCCACAACAGGTCGTGACATGTTGCAAGAGACAATGGGACTTCTCCTGTCAGAAAGTTGTTGTTAAATATGAGAGTTTGCAAGCTTCCACTGTCACAAATTTTGTCAGAAATTTTTCCTTCCAGATGGTTGAGCCATATGACGAGGTCTTGTAAATATGGCAATGAACCCAATATTGCAGGGATGGTCCCATTCAAGTAATTGAAGCTGAAATCTATTCTGCAGAGATTCCGACAATTGGCAAGCTCAAGTGGTGCAAGCTATTCGAATAATGAATTGAACACGTCCAATAAAGTAGAGTCCAGGTCGAAATCGTTAAACCCATGTTCTGTTGATTGTATCAACACCGTTCGCACATGGGTGGAGGTAACTAAATAGCGTAGAAGGGATTTGGCAATCGCAATTAACCTGACCTGTTAACAGAACCCAATTGACGAAACGGAACGACGAACTAAGGATGTAGCCAGAACCTTGAGAGCCGCATAGTAAAGGCGAGTTTCTGGTATATCGCGCGACCATGAAGGTGGTAAGCTGTAATTGGAAAAGGGACGCGGTTCCACAAGGTTGGAGGACGCGTGTCCCTGAGCAGTTTTGAAAAACCTCTCTCATCGCGAGTTAAAGTTCATGTATAATAGTCTGCGCGAGATTTGATTAGGGTCGTTGGATCGCCAAGACGGATGCGAGAATAGGTCAATCGTTGATAGGAGAGACTCGTTAATCAGTGGGGCCAAATGTTAGCGTGGTGAACGTTAATTTATGCGGTGCCTTGAGGTTAACCACAAGTCGAAGATTTGAATGCTATGGGATCATATGCGTTGGTCAGCATTCCTTCCAAGAAATTAAATAAAGAGTGAAGAACTATCATCACAAGACAATGTCTACACCGTATGCATACCTTCTTAACAAAACAGTTATTTTCATACCATCGTGGACTCCGAATTCTAAACAGAATTTTGTTCTCATACTCAACAATATGGTCACATCAGAAATATTTTTAGATGATGTAGTTTTTATAAGGGTTACATCGTAAGATCAGTGTGGGTTTTGAATAAATGAGTCTACGCGTTGTTTTTTTTTATATATCATTTATTTAAATGGTTTTAAAATCATTGAAAAAATAAATATTTATATTATATTTATATTTATATTTAAAGATATGGTTATTTTGGATTAGGTTTTTAGAATTTTCATTGAAAAAAGTTAAAAATGTATTAATGGTTAAGATTTAATAACGTAAAAATATTCTTAATCATATATAATTTAATGAATTAAATCAAATATTTTTAAACTAACTTTTTTAATGAATAAAATTAAGAGTTTTTAAATTGCTTTTAATTTAAAAATTTATGCAATGTGATTGTTAGTTGATTCAAAACTCATAACATCAGTTACCTTATTTTATAAGTAATTTTATTTAAGCTTAAAAAAAAAACAAAAGAATAATATATATATATATATATATATATATATATATATATATATATTAAATAAATTAGAAATAAAAATATAAAACATATAAAATAAAGATATAAATAAAAGAAATAAATAAATAAATAAATAGATAAAAATAAAAATAAAAACGAATAGAATGAAAAATATAAAAATAAACGAATCAAAATAAAATCAAAATCAAAATCAAATATATAATCGGTCCATGGAAATGCGTTATACAAGACTCTGTTACTCATGCGGAACCATATAACCCTTTTGAATTGAATGCCACATAAGTCTCTTCAGATTTTTCATGCTCCAAAATTTCAGCTCACCGGAAGTTAAATAAATAATATAAATACATATAATGTACAAGAAAAAAATAGTGAATGAATAACAAAATTCCCTTGCAAATTTTGAAAGATAGAGCCAACAACTACCTCCTCCATGTATTTATGAATGATCAACCTTAATCAAAATATTTAGATGGAGTTATTCATTTTCCATTAGTAATATCAACTCATAGGTGTTCTTATAGCTTCGTGAAGTGACCACTTTGTTATGAAGATTTATAGTGAAACACTCCATTTTAGTATGAATCTTTCGTTAGAAAAAGACCACTTTAGCCACGCATAACAAATAGCCCTAACATCAATTATGGCTCCCAATATCTTCAAATTTGTAGTTAATTGATTCAAATAAAACTACACAAATCTAGATCTATGCATAAAAAGACATTAAGCAGCGAAAATAAAATGTTGCTCCATGCATCCAATAGATAAGACAAGAACAATATATTTGAAAGAATTTTTATATTAAAGGGGCACCTGAGAGGAAAACAAGAAAGGTGTTTCCAATTCTCCTCAATGAGATGGGTTCTTGAAATTCCTCAGCATTTCAGATCTAAAATTTCTCTCTCTTGTTGGTGTAGAAAACCCAGACAAACATGGAACTCAAAGGGAGCTCACAAAGCAAATAATGGAGAATGTAACAATGATAATGGCTCAAAGTCAGACCAAGAGTATAGATCCAGAGTGATCTAATATGCAATGAAAGGTGACAAATGAATGAGAAAACCCTTCTATTTATAACAAAATATTAGGGCAGTCTAGAACTTGGTGCATGAATAAAATATTATTAACCAAATTCTAGAACCACCTTTTAGGAATATTTTATTATATTTGTTGGAGGGAAAAGGATTTTGACTTGGGTAAAATCTTTTATTTATAAATAATAAATAAATAAATGATTTATTTATTATTTTAAGGAAATGGTGGAAATATAATTAAATAAATAATGATTTATTTAATTATTTATAAATGATTTAGTCAAATTTAACTAGGAATATTATTTAAATAAGGATTAAATAACTTATTCCTAGGACATAATCAAATAAATAAAAATTTATTTAATTGATTTCCTTGTTTTGGGTTAAATATGACTAGGAATAATAATTAAATTGATGTTTAACTAATTATTCCTTGAGGAAATATAAACAAATATAGATTTGTTTATTATTTCCTTTTGGGGTGTCCTGTTTAGACCATAAACAACTTAATAAAGGTTTTTTACTAAGTTATTTCACATAGTGAAAGCAATTTTACTTAGGGTAAAATTGGTCTTACATGGTGTACTTGGGTCCATCTAATGATAATAGGTTAGATGACCAAAAAATGGTGTAACAGATTGCCCCCTAGTGTACGAGTGTTAGGAGAAAATCGTATGACCGAAGTACGTTGTAAGAACTCAATCACCAGACATCAAGAGGGAAATCAGAGAGAGAAATGTAAGGTAGTCTAATGTGCTAAAGGACTAGACCCTTAGGAGACGAGACTTATAGGTGCAACAAGTCTCTAGTTTTTGAGATGGTACTTGTGCTAAAGGCAACAGGGAAGGCATACCTATGCCTGCCGAGACAAAGTACAAAAGAATATTGCGCCCAGTAAACAAGGGACCGAACTATAAAGTACATGCTGGCATTAACATGAGCCAGATAAAAGATATAATGAGGAATCCCACATACATGTTATGCCTGGGATAACAGTCAGGACTTATACAATAATATCTGAGTACATGAGATGCAAATACAACCCAAATGCCCCCTAGAAACGAGGAAGGGCTTGCAAAATTTGACTGATACATGAAAATCAAAGAGGTGCTACAAGCGGCTAAGGCCAGCATCATTAAATATATGGAGCTACATCAAAGGCTGCAATGAAGAGGTCATCCGGGCATGTGGGGGGCTACCTGCAGGGCCACCCCCTCCTAAGGGTTGAGACATCTCACACACACCCAGGAATCACCAATAGCTGTTGTTGGATCACTGGACCATCAAGTATACGGATCTCGATCATGCTGAAAGGCGCTAGAGTGGAGAAACAATCAAGTCAAAGGGTGATGAGAAATCCCTTTGCCTGATCCAAGGCACCAAACGAATGGAGAAGTTGGAACCAAGGTACATCGCCCTCTAGACCTGTCTTCTAGAATGAATGAGTTGATGTCGACAGAAGAAGGTCCGCCATAGGTGAGGCAAAAAAGGATCCTCAACTAAGGCACGAGAGAAAATAGTAGAGCGATAGACAGACTAACACTAATGATGATGATGAAATGGGGGATACTGAGTAGCGGATAGACGACTTCCCTTGTTAGAGCATAAAGGGCATGAATGACTTGGCAGCGACTGACACAATATGAGAAGGAATAGGGGACAATGGAACTGAATGCCATCATGTGCGACACGAGAGAGGGACCAGGCACCAAAGGATGGAGTACTATAGCAGGGTACAAAGAGACTCGAGATAGACTCCATGAATGGAATGATGACTCAACTCGAATGCTCTAAACAAGGGCGACGCGATGGTGCTGCCACATAGTAAAGGTCCAATGGGGGACCATAAAAACATGAGTACAAGAGGGTAGCTCATGACGAAAATCAACATGAACAAGAACAAGTATGGAGGCAAAGTGGTGCCCCAAATACAAGTGTTGTAAGTGAGGAAATCCGATTTGAAGGAGAGGTGAATAGACCCTTAGTTCCAGTGTTGAAATGGCGGCAGGAGACTGCGCCAAATCATCTACTACGCTATACGAATGAGCAGCTCAACCAGAAGCAGCATTTTGGCATAATGGGCCCTTAGGAACCTTTATAGGGACCTCGAATTTGGGTTGAGGGATCTGCAAAGGACCATTTGGTGTTGGAAGAGGCTATGTAGGACCTGAAGAAGGTGACTCGGGAATAGACGAAGCGGGAGGTGTGGGGTACTAACGAGACCGAGTTTGAAGGTTAAGGTCGACGATGAGAGGTTGGTCAGAAGTCATCATGAGAATCTGGTAATAGGAGGAACCAGAAGGGGAAGGTTGAGTGGTTACCAGGGCATGAGGTGGTTGAGTAGCCACAAATCCTTATCGAGGGAAAGGATCGGTAAACACGGTGGGTTGAGAAGTAGCCGCATTGGGAGGAACAATAGAGGAGGAATGATGTCCTCGCAATGTAGCCTGAGACTCCCACATATGTCGCATCTGTGGTAATAGGGGGCAATCGTAAGTGTAATGACCATAAACACCGCAACACGAACAGGGCTTATTGGTGCGAAGAGGCCTGTCCGGCTTGGGCTGAGAGCCTTGTGGCTGGTTAGCAGTGTTAGAATCAATACTTGGAGGATTGGATCCACGATTACCAGAGACGGATTGATTTTGGTTGCCTTTCCTCTTTCTTTGAGAAGAAGGGAGATTAGTCGCGCCCTGCTGTGCAAATACTTGCCCTGGAGGGGGTAGTAGTTGTTGTTGCGGGGGTTGAGAAGGCAAGGGAGTTGGAGGTCCAAATGCTGGAGGAGATGGGACACCAGGCTATGGGTAAGGATAAGGGTTAGGATGGACAACATTGAGGTAAGGAGGAGGGTGGGCAAAAGGAGGAGGCATGTCGAATCTTGGATACATGTTACCTGGAGGGGGGAAAGTGCTGGAGGTGCTGGCCCCTCCCGGAGGGAAACCATAGCCCATAGGAGGTTGAGCGTAGGTATGTGAAAGAGCTCCAACGATACCGACGACAGAGTGAGATGCCCCTGGGGCATTAGCACCACCAAGTTTGGGGAGGTCAGGAAGGACGATATAAACATAACCAGATTGAGCATAGATGAAGTCATATTTCAAGGCTATTTGGAGGGCAGCTTCTTCGGTTTGAGGGAACTGGAATGCGACATCTTTGCCGATGGCAGATAAGAGAGAGCGAAGGAACCAGTCCATATAGACCCTATCTTCAAAGGTGGGAGCTCGACATAAGCTCCTTCTTCTCTGCCATTCCTGGACATGAGCGGAAAGGCGGGTCGAAGAGGATTGATGGAAAGAAGTCAAGAGTTCTGTACTAGTGTCGTATCGGAGAGGGAGCTGGAAATAAGATAAGAAGGCTTGGGCAATGGTCGCAAAGGTGGAATGGGAAGAGGTCGTCTGATCAACATACCATTTAGAAGCTTTGCCGGTAAGCGAGCGTTGGAACAATCTAAGACGGATGGAATCATCGGTAATGGAATTGGATGAACATCACATGTGGAAAGATCGAATATGGTTGGAGGGATCTTCACTAGCAAGGCCTTCGAACTTGGGAATGTCGGAGGGGAGCTTGGTTAGCATAGCAGGCCAACTAACATCGTGGCAGATAGAATCATTGATCAATTGATTGAAATCGGGGAGACTAAGACCAGCCATATAAGGGAGCAAAGGGACAGTCGAGGTAGTTCCCGTAGTGGTTCCACTAGAAACGGACCCAGCAGTAGGATTGGGGTTACCGCTAGCGTTAGGCCCTGAACTAGACATGGTGAAGGTAACAGGGGGAGAACCAAAAGGAGGGGGAGAACCCGAAGAATCAGGAGAAGAGTCGGAGTGCAAACTCGGGGGAGGACTAACTCGACGACAACGGGAAGGAGTAAGTCGACCAACCGGAAACTGAGGGTGAAGGCCAAGAAGTCTCCAGGATAAACGCCTTGGAGGCGCAATGATGACAGGAAGAAGAATAACCCACAAAGGCAAGGAGGTGCAGAATCAAGTGAGGTCAATGTCGAAACAAGGGCAGAGAGGTGCAATGTCAATTGATTTTAAAGTCTTTGCCAGGCGGTGTTAACCAGGGTCCTCTTCACTTAGGGTCAGTGTGTGGTGTGTGTTAATTCTAATTTTTAAACCCAAATGTTTTGAGTAAAAAAAAAGTGTGCTGCGTAATTGAAAATAAATTTGCAGAGAACAGTAAATTGAGCGGAAATAACAGAAAATTAACAGCTAACAATGCATCGATCTAACCCAAGAAGACGGGTCTCTCAAAACTAGTCTAAAAGAGGGGAAAAAATTAATCAAAACACTTTAAAAGAGGCCAATAGATCTAAGGTCGGGAGAGACAGGGATCTAAAGGAGAGATTTGTTGAAAAGAGGTGCAGGGAATAGCAAAGAGGCGGAGGCAATGTTGCTGCAACAAAGGGGGAAATCAGCGAAAGGTAGGAGGGACAAGGAGGTGACCCTAGAGGCAAACCCAGACAAAACTATATGAGGTGATTTGAAAAGGAGGAGAGTTGATCTAAAAGGGATCTGAAAATGAGGTATCAAATCTGAAGAGAAGAAGGTTGAAACTCTGAAAATTCAGACGTCTGAAACAGCTAAAACTCTTCCCCAAAAAGTGGAGGGTATTAAGGCCCTAAGTGGCGAGATTCCCACTTAGTTGAGTAGAATAGATCAGAAACAGGTCTAAACGGGCAGAGACAGAGGCTGGAAAACCCTAACAGAAGATTCACACAAACCCAGAAAAATTGCTGGAAAAGTGCAGAAAAAAGTGCAGGTCACAGGTTCTGACCTGTTTTCAGTCAAGGTCGCAGTTTTGGGGTAGAAAAGCGCGTCCTCTAGGCCAGGTCGCAAGTTTTGGGCCGATAAGTGCGACCTGCAGGTCCGGGTCTCTCGGTGGCAGAGTCCAAAAAAAGTTGTCATCTTAGCTGCGGTCAATATTTGTCACATGCGCAATAGGGCCAGAGACACGGAAGTTAAAAATTTGAATGTTTGAGGGTTTTAGAGGTGAAAAACAGCATAAAAATAGGAAAAATAAAAAACTGAAGAGAAACCCTAGGGTCTGAAATAGCTGGATATGTAGGAATATATAAAACGATAGTGGTCGCAAAATAAAACCCGTGTGGAGTCGCCAATTATTAGTATGAATATTTCGTCAGAAAAAGACCACTTTAGCCACGCATAAAAAATATCCCTAACATCAATTATGGCTGTCAGTATCTTCAAATCTGTAGTTAGTTGATCCAAATAAAACTACACAAATCCAGATCTATGCATAAAAAGACATTAAACAGCGAAAATGAAATGTTGCTCCATGCATCCAATAGATAAGACAAGAACAATATATTTGAAAGAATTTTTATACTAAAGGGGCACCTAAGAGGAAAACAAGAAAGGTGTTTCCAATTCTCCTCAATGGGATGGGTTCTTGAAAATCCTCAGCATTTCAGATCTAACATTTCTCTCTCTTGTTGGTGTAGAAAACCCAGACAAACATAGAACTCAAAAGGGAGCTCACAAGACAAATAATGGAGAATGTGACAATGATAATGGCTCAAAGTCAGACCAAGAGTATAGATCCAGAGTGATCTAATATGCAATGAAAGGTGACAAATGAATGGGAAAACCCTTCTATTTATAACAAAATATTAGGGCGGTCTAGAACTTGGTGCATGAATAAAATATTATTAACCAACTTCTAGAACCACCTTTTGGGAATATTTTATTACATTTGTTGGAGGGAAAAGGATTTTGTCTTGGGTAAAATCCTTATTTGTAAATAATAAATAAATAAATGATTTATTTATTATTTTTAAGGAAATGGTGGAAATATAATTAAATAAATAATGATTTATTTAATTATTTATAAATGATTTAGTCAAATTTAACTAGGAATATTATTTAAATAAGGATTAAATAACTTATTCCTAGGAAATAATCAAATAAATAAGGATTTATTTAATTGATTTCCTTGCTTTGGGTTAAATATGACCAGGAATAATAATTAAATTGATGTTTAACTAATTATTCCTTGAGGAAATATAAACAAATATAGATTTGTTTATTATTTCCTTTTGGGGTTTCCTGTTTAGAAACAACTTAATAAAGGTGTTTTACTAAGTTATTTCACATAGTGAAAGAAATTTTACTTAGGGTAAAATTGGTCTTACATGGTGTACTTGGGTCCATCTAATGATAATAGGTTATATGACCAAAAAATGGTGTAACACTCCAAAATAGCTGCATATTATACAACATTACTTTCTTCCATTTCGCGATTTGCAGATACATAGGATTTCAGCAGGCTATAGATCCATCTCACTAGAGACAAGAGATACACACGAGATGAATTTTCATGGCTTTGAGTCTAATAAACTACTCCATCTTTCCACCCTACAATGCCTTGGATTTTATACACTCAAATATTTCCCCAAATGGTCAGAAAATCTGGAGCACGTAGTTGCGACCTTGTGGACAGATCAGAGGACCATAGGATTGGTGATGTCCAATTTAGTGAGATCCATCAGATCCTATTGTATGTTTTGAGTATTTATCACAAAAATTGAAGTGTTGTGATTACCTTTCCACATACTAATTCATCATATGTTTGCATTGTAAGCTAGGCTTTCATTTAGGTTAGTTACATATATGTGCGTCACATTAAAATTTTGAAGAGGTTGTGCACGTAAAACCATATCTACCATGGACGATTTTAGAAATTTCTCTCAACATTATTTTTAATTTCATGAGCTAGAAAGAGAAAATCCAAAGACAATTAAAACTCTCGCTTAACTCGGCATGTTTTGCTTCATAATTTTTTATTTATTTTTATTTCAAGCATATGTTTCTTCGAAATCACCAAAATAGTTTCAAATTCTAATATCCAATACGCAATTAACATCTACTTGTAATTTCTCCTTGGTTGTATAAAAACAAAATTGGCTCATACTGTCAGCTTGATCGTTTCTTCCTAGCATCTGAAACATGCCATATATCCACTAGAGAAGGTATTCATCGTCACCCTCGCCTTGTTAGATGTAGTCAAAGAATTAGATAATATATTTTGTATGGTAATGTAAGGGAAATGATAAAGCATAGAATTCCTCAATATACCATCTATGTGACAAGTTTTTCCATGTGTGATAAATAAAGGATCTCGAAGCACATTTTTCACAAGGGCTTTCACTCAATGAACCTCTAACATATCGCGTGCAATCATAGCATACCCTTAATTTGATTACATATTGTAAAAATACCTCTACAAATCACATTGTTTAACCCCTACCACTATGATACCAATACACCTTCCCAATTTAAAAATCCCCTACATTCACTATATATTGTAGGTATCCATTTTTTTATTAACATTTTTTATACCCCTTTATATTTTTTCATTAACTTTGAGCTCCATTTTGTATACGTGCCAATATAAAACCCTTTACCCCCTAAATATCCCCCAATATATTATGTCATTTTTTCCTCCTTATGTATCCCCCAATATAAACCCACGTGCTATGGTATTGCTCCAGCAGTGAAGCCCTCGTGACATTTTTCAAGAGAAGGAAGAAAATTTATTGCCCCCTCGTAGTAGAAGTTGAATCGGAAGTATAATAGAACTCCTACACTCGACGAAAAGCCCTTGATCGAGATTAGTTACAGGGGTGACATGAAGTAGTTTCCACTAGAGGAGATTTCATAAGGAAGAAAATTTATTACCACCTTGTAGTAGAAGTTGAACTGGAAGTATAATAGAACTCCTACACTCGACGATAAGTCCTTGATTAAGATTAGTTACAGGGGTGACATGAAGTAGTTTTCACTAGAGGAGATTTCATACATGTGCTCATCCATATGAATAAAATACAACGGGGATAAGCATAATCCCAACGAGAAACATAATATTCTCACTTTTTTCTGATAATATTGAACATAGATCAAAGATATGTTTTCAATTGAGAAAATTAATGAAACGTAATACCAAAAACAAGGAAAATGTAAAATTCCAAGCTATTAGTTCTCGTTGTAATACATGTATAAATGAATATTTTTTCAAAAATTCAGAGAGATGCCTTGCTGCTTCACATTGGTGCCACTTACCACATGATATTCTATAGATATTGTTTTAAATAATTAAATAACAATGTTGAAGGTATATTCCAAACACTCCATCTATTTCCTACAATATTTTACATGTGAGGTATATTGAAATCATATTAGTAGCTAAAAGAACTTAGCTCTTCATTGCATGTTGCACGCAATAACATGTTAACATTAGGGTTAAGATGAAACTTGTTGTTGTGGAATTAAAAGTTCTATACCAAGTACTTAGTTTAGAACTTCATCTACCATACCATCTCTTACATGGAAAGTACTTGAAATGCATCCTCCTAGCTAAAAAACCTAGCCGCTTCATTTTATCGTGACTTATGGCGAAAATACTAAGACACTATCAATTTTGATTTGGAATTGTTTCTTCATTGCATCACAACATATATCTAGAAAGTCATGCCAATATGAGGACTTAGTTGGTGACTTAGGGAAGCTTAATTAATTGTTGCATGACAAGGTAGGGAATCTTGAATGGAAAGATAATTTTCTAATCAATTTATGAGGCCTTTTATTTTAGTCCTTAAAATAATAGATAATAATTTATAATCTAATCAACATATTAGATAAGAGGTGTTGGCTTCATGGCTATATTTGTCTTTCAAGTCTTCTATCATGATTTGAGTTATATGATATCATATGCAAAATTATTTATCTATATTATTGCACCAATTGACATAGTTGTATGTCCATAAGAGATTTATGGTTGAATAGTAATATATTATATTATGTTTTGATAACTTTTTATGATTATTGTGTATCACATGTGAGGACATTAAATTCAAGTATCATTTCTGTAAAATTAATAATAGCTTTGTGGACCCTTACTGTTAGTTTAATAATGTTCCACATGATGATCATAATGATGAGTATAGTCATTGGCTAAATTTTTAATAGAGATATAATCAAAGATTGGGCCCCTCTTTGTAACCTAATAGCACTACGCATAACGTCACAATGATTAACTACAATATCCCATGGAATACATGCAATGTTTTAGGTAGTCACATGTGATCATCACGGTATGGCTCTAATCCCTTTAGTATCATTGTTGGATATAAAAATCTAACATTTTGGAGGAGCTGTGATCAGAATTTAGAGAATAATATTAAATTTTCAAGTTTTCTTGAGTTGAATTTATATGGAAATATTTGATATTGTAGTATCAATGAGGATATAGACTTGAAGGAGACATACATCCATAATATGCATCTTTAACTACCAATTAAGAATAAGTTTCTCTACCTAATTCATGAGTTTAAAAATAAAAAAATCCTAAAGGATTAATGATACGATGCGAAGTGGATCGACCATGATGCATTTATGATGGAGTAATGTAAATTATGGCCACAAGTTCTTAAAACTAGTAGCATTTCTTTAAAATTAATTTCTAATCGAATTAAGTTAAAAACTAGACCTAACTTATCCAATATCACCACAACTAAGCATATAAAAAATTCTATTGGATATGGGACCCACAACCATAGTTGGTTTGTTTGACTCATTATAGGTAAACTAGCAATTGCATCGAGGGTGCAAGGGAACGTCGGAAGGAGGAGATGTGAATCATTTTGTGCTACATGTAAGGGTACATGATGAATGTGAACTTATGAGGGGTAAAATGTGTCATTGATTGATTACATGGATTGTTAGATTTCAAACTATGAAAAATAAATATTTGTGCTACTTTGAAGGATATGCATTGAGTTGATAGGCATTCATTGTAAGATTGTTTTTTTATATTATGTTTGATGTTGTTTGCTCAACTTCAAGGAAGTATCAAGTTAGATAATTTCATCTCCATGACTTTAATTTTATAACTTTGTGGTTTCTCTCTTAAATCATTATGTGTTAATAGAAATTTAAATGTTGTATAAAAAAAATACTTTCTATAAATAAAGATCAACTTTTCAAACCAACAAATTTAATAATCATTTTGTTTAATCTAAAAAAAGAGGGTACAGAATTTACTCAAATAACATGTACAAAAACTCTAATTATTAAAATTAGAAATAAAATATGAACAAAAAATTTAAAGTTAATTTGCATGAAATCTAATTTAAATTACAAGAAAACTATTTGAAATTAAACAATAGGTTCGCTTGTGAATTGATTTATAATCCACCATGAATCTCTTGTTTAATGTGCATCATTGACTTGTATTGAAGATATGTAATGCTAGTAAGGCTGTACATGTCATTTAAACTCAGAGTAGTAGCTAGTGTTACATTATGCTACAAGCAGAAAGAGTAAGAGTGATATTATTTGATACAGAAGAAGACCCATTCGGAACAAAAAGAAGGAACAAGTGATAGCATAGTAGTTGATTCTTCATGCAAGGCGATCAGTTGCAAGTAGGGGGTACTCCTAGTAGTAAAGACAAGGACTTGCCTAACAGCGATAGCACCATTTAACGTCCAAAGTTGGGATGCGACTAAGATAGTATGCTCAGAGATGCCTGAAGAGTAAGAGTGATATTATTTGATACAGAAGAAGACCCATTCGGAACAAAAAGAAGGAACAAGTGATAGCATAGTAGTTGATTCTTCATGCAAGGCGATCGGTTGCAAGTAGGGGGTACTCCTAGTAGTAAAGACAAGGACTTGCCTGACAGCGACAACACCATTTGACGTCTAAAGTTGGGATGCGACTAAGATAGTATGCTCAGAGATGCCTGTGTGCATCTCTTTCATGTACATGAATGAGGAGATGCATGAATTTTTTTATCCTTTGGAGTAGTTGCAATGTTGGGCGCAAACGGTATAGTGGTAGAGTAGGTGGAACTACGAAGCGTTGTTGTATATTGAAGAGTGCAGTCGCATGTTCACTGATTTCTTGGTAGAATTTCTTGAGTTGCAAAATATAGCTACGATCCATATTTGCTGCAAGGAAAGGAAAAGCATCTAAGTTAACATGTAAAAAGTAAACACTAATAACATAAAGCACAATAAGAAAGAAATAGTAGGAACCAATATGAAGTGAAATTACATTGGAAAGTGTAAACGTAAATAAAGCAAGAAAGTTGCAAGGTCTTGTGATGAGAAAGAAGATGAAAGAAGTAAAAGTGGAATGCAAGCAAAGGGAAAGTACCAATAGGAGGAGCTCCTCAAAGAGTGCGAGTAATAGATTTGGAGGCAAGGTACGTCTCCTCTTGTTTCCTGCACATGACAAAATGGTTCTCCTGCATGCGCGAATAGCGTGAGAAGGAGAAGGCAGGGGAGATGCAAAGATCATTCAACGAGCAAACTCTTGAAATAGTTGTGAAAGTGAGGCCTTGCCAGTCGATGTTGCCAATGTTGATTGTTGCCTTATCTAGTGTCATGCCTTGCAATTTATGGATTGTTAAGGCCCATGCCACGCAGAGAGGCATTTGTGTTCGTGAACCCCTTGTTATGGGGAGGATTGGCACAAATTTAAGATTTGAAGGATGCCATGGTGGACCCTTGTAGTGAAGAAAGTCAACTACAACAAATGACGGCAGTTCTAGTGGGGCACAACCTGATGCATATACGATTACGCGGACGGTGCCGAGTGATCCGTTCACAAGGCCAACACCAACCCACAAATTGCTTGTGAGAATAACACGTTGCTCAACACAGAGGAGTATGGGGGAGCACTGTGAGAGGCGTGAGAGAATTTGGTAGTAGCTTTCAGACTTTGCCTCTAATTTTGCTGCATACTTTGAAATGTAGTTCAACACAACATGGCGTGAGAGAACTGGTTGAAAATCAACGTTGGCCCTCCATATTGCAAGCAGGTGAACATTGTGCACATTGAGTTTGTCATCATTTCTAGCAGGGGAGTATTTTTTTTTGCCAGTACCATCAATGTGAAGAGATGAGGTATCGCGAACCTCCCATGGGGCTCCATAGCGGCAAGTTGTAGCGTTATTTATTTTGCGTAAACATGTAGAAGAGTGGCAATTTGTGTGTCTCTGAACGAAATTTAGGACTTTTTCATAGTCTTGTAACTGATTGGATGTAAAGATTTCAAGTGTGCTAAGGAGGCATGGGTCTTGTAGAGATGAATGATTTATTCCAAGAGCTCGACTGTGAAGTGGGCGAGGGTTCATTGTAATGCAGTACCGATTGAAAAATTCTTTAGCCGCGTAGACAACTATGGGGTTGGTCCAATCGAGATTGTCCATAGCAAGTGCATTTGGAAGCCACAAAAAGCCATGGATATGTGCAGAGCCGCGATGTTGCCATTCATACCTTATAAAAGAAGGGGACATAGTTAAAATTGGATGCGCGGAAATGAAAGTAATGAAAGAGAAGACAAGGAAGGAATAGTATGCATACCGGCACCAGTAATCCTTTACAAGGAATCCTTTAAGTAGGACCTCTTCTAGGAATATTGTGAATCTGAAATGGATATATTGAGATGCATAATGTGGGTTTCTAACAATGTTTTGGATTCTCCATCGAGTGTGCTCATTTGAATTGGATGGAGGGTTGGAAGGCATCAAATTATTCAAGTCAGGTCATTTCATATCAGCTGCAGTTAGTGTGAAGAATATGGTAAGGGTACCCATTTGATTGATCATGTCCGTAAGCTCCCCTCTAGCCCTGGTCCAAAAAGAGCGGCTTCCACGCAAGGATGACCCAAAACGCATAATTTGGTCTAGAATGGTGCTAGGCGGGGTCTGTTGGAGCTGGTGGCGAAGGTCAGCAACTGTTGCTGGAAGGGTGTTTGAAAGGTCCCTTTTAATGAAGACAGAAGCAGTTGCTTGGCTGCGGTGGCGCATGATAAGGTTGTACAAGTAATACCAAAAGCGAGGATGCTGTGCAAAACGGTTGTCATTGTAGCGCATTAGATGCAAAGTGTATTCTTGCATATCCACTTCTGCAATTCTTGGTTGGTTAATCATGGCAGATCTTGTGGGGAATAGGGTGGGGAAGGCCATGGAGAAGAGGCCCTCCGTGTTGTATTCATTGATTAGGAAGAGGCCAATGATCGGACATTGAAGTGAATGGGTGGATGTGGAATTGGAGGAATCTATGTAGGCAAGTATTTCATCAAGTTCAGAATGAGAGTTTGGTAGAGTTGAAACAAAGGAGGATGGGTGGAGGTCAGACAAGCATGGGTGGGGAAGTTCACAATTAGGAATTTCTGGAATGGCTTCATGGAGTGGGATGGAAGTTGTGTTGATATGGCGTAGCATGTTGGAAATGTTGGTAGGTGAAACAGGCAAAGAAGAGAGGGAAAGTTGGTTAATATGGACATCTTTGCAGTATGGATCGTTTTGTAGTTTGAATTGCAAAGCTGCATGGACATGTGATATACTAACAAAAAATGCATAGTTTTTTTCGTCATAGCTAGTTTTGTTTACAACAAGGATGTCTAGTTCTGACAACATGCGAGCAAGAGAGGTGACAATATTTGTGATATCTTGAGGAAAGCTAATTGTATGACCGAAATATTTCAATTGGCCACCACGTGCATGGGTGACTTGAAGAACAGGATTGACACGAGCAATGAGCATCTCTTCCACTTGAGTCAAGCAGGATAGGACATGCGGTTGGATACCTGGGTCCGTGCTGTTTGAAAAGGAGAAACGATGGGTTGTTCGTTCGATAGCACAACGGGTACAAGAAATGATTCCATGACTTGTTTTTGTTTTCATGGATGGGTAAGCTTCATGAAAAACTGAGTGAACTTGGATGGGGCAAAGTGCATTGATCCTTTCACGAAAGCGACGATGTGCATGTTGGAGAAGGATCGGGAGAAATTATTGGGGAGGTGGAAAGGGAGGAACATGGGGCAGCATATGTAAAGGGTAGGCAAGATTTGAAGGAGTTGAAGGGTTTGGAAAGGGTCGGTCAGGAAGTCAAGATGGAAGGGGAACTTGGAAAGTTTGGGTGGGATGTAGGGGAAGGACGATATTTTGTGAAGGAATGGGAGTTTGGGTTGTGTTCATTTGAGAGCGAAGGTTTGTTCGACGATTTGAATAAAGGAGGCGACGACGTGCATTAATCATGTCTTTGTTAAGTGCGTAGTGTCATTGTCGTTCTTCCCTTCCCACATTGTTTTTTGGTGGGGTTGGCATAGCTGTTGCAAATAAGGAAATATATGTCAAATGAATGAAGTATATTGCAAATGATTATTAAAGTGAAAATGTATTGAGTATGGGTTGCGTAGAAATGTGTGTTGGATATTTGAAATGGAAAAAACATTTGTTTTGAAATCAACTACATGTTGCATGCATTGGCTAGAGTAAAGTGAATACATATTTTGTATTTTACAATAAGAAAAGAAGCAATTAATGTATTATTTTTCATAGTAAGCATAGCATATTGATATGTACATTTAGAAAATGTGTGTGTTGCAAAGAAGATCAAACAATGAAGGAGGAAAAGCAAAACCATGTGACTAAATGTTCTTATATTAAAAAGATCCATTAAAGCATGGTGGAATGACATATATACAAAACGTCATGAAGAAAGGAGTGGGCGCTCAAGCGTTTAGGAGAACTACTAGAAAGTAGAAGGGGACGAAAATATACAGTAACGATTACAAAAGATGTTTGAAATGCACATCTAAAGGTGGCGATAGATTGGGTTGGGGGTCGGGGGGAGGAGCAGATTGCAGGACCTCTAGGAGGAGAGTTGATGCCTCACCGTAAGCGAGTTCTTCTGCGTGCATAAGTGTTGGGCATAGTCGTTCAACACCGTTGAAACTGTCCCTCTTTAAAAATAGTGTGAAGAGGAAATGTCGTCCTTTGATTTTTCTATATATGTCCAAAACAGTTGCAGGATTGGTTGAGAGGAGGCAGAGGTCCTTTGCAGAGACGCCAAGAAGGGAATTCGCGACTTTGTCGAAAGCAACAACATGTTCGAGGCTGCCAGTGTGGTCGTGCAAATGGAGTTGGAGAATGTAGCGATAGTCGCACTCATTGAACGAGCCTTCACATTTCGAGCATCGATAGGTGCTGCCATCTTGTCGTAAAGCCTTTCTCATGCATTGCATCCCATCAATGGTAAGGGGACATACGAGAAAGTAGAAATCATCCATGTTAATAGAGGTAGCAGTAGCACGGAGTGAAATCCATGGGATATTGTCAGCAGGTTGCATTGACAGAATGTCGGCAATTGTTTTTGAACTCAGAGGCCTCTTGGTTGTGCTTGTGTATCTGTGGCTGAGCGACGGTGAGGGCACTTTATTTCCTTCTCCGTCAAACCATTGTTTCAACTGTTGTGTTTCAGGGATATCTAGATTTATAAGTAGAGAAGTGGTCGGGATTGTGTCGATCATTTGGCCATTGAACTCGACGATCCTTCCCCCTTTAATTGCAAGCACTGAAGTTTCACAAGCCATGCGCAGTTCGGAGAGTGCACGACCTTCAGCATGGCAGTGTTCGCCCCCCAAGGTGACATCGATGCTACTCCCGGAAATATCATGAAGAGATATAGTTTTTTTTGGAGTTTCAGAGCCATCGCGTTTGCGAATGACAGAGGCAGGAGAGAGGGAAGCGACAATACCTATAACATCAACGATTGACATAGGAGGTGAAAGTTTGAGGGAACTTATAGGCACGCATTGATAGGTATGGGAAGTAATTGTAAGGTCATCAGCGAAGATTTGTGACACTGTTGATGAAGAGAAGAGGAGGATTTCGAACGACCGTCTAAGATGGTTATATGAAGGGTTAGCGACCTTTATGGTGCCATTTGAAACATTGTAAATGTGGCCAATTTCAATGAGAGCATGTAGGGATTCTGCCAACTCATTGAAGGCAGAGATGTGGATTTGGTCACTGTCGCCGTCGACAAGGTCAAACCCTAGCGATTTTCCAGTGTCGCGTGCATTGCTATATTCACAAAGGGGTGTCTTTGAAAGGACTCTGCCCTGGATGGACCAAGATTTTCGAGTAGGGGAGAGTGCTTTAAAAGGGAGAGCAGTTGTAGATGTTAGGGTGGAGTTTTGGGAGGACAAAGAGTGAATGTCAAGGGAGGGTGGCGATGAGAAGGGAGAGGAAGAATAGGAGGACGAGGTGGCTTGGATCATTTGTTCAGTGGAGAGAATAATGGGGATTGGGTCACCAACCAATGGTGCAACACGTTGCAGTATGTCAAGATCGATGACACAAAGTGACCTGCAAGAACGTGATATTTATTAGCAAAGAGGGGAAGTAAAATGTTAGGAATGAGAATTGAGATAAAAAAGGGACATAAAGAGGAAAATTAGTAAAGGGGAGCAAGCATTGAGGTGGCATGTGTAGCTTACATGGAATGATGCACATATGTGCACGAGCTTCTTTTGAGGTGAATTAGCGAGCCTATTTGCAAGTCCTCATTTTGCGCAAACCCTGTATGTGAAGAAGGGAGTAGAACGGTGTGCTTGTGAGCACCATTAGACAGCGATACGTTGTAGCGAGGCGTCGTAGCCCAGGCAGAACTTATTTGTTCAAGTGTGACAACCTGCAGGGTTGGTTGCAAGTCAACAGCACCAGCGAGGAGCGACGAGAGCGCATTGCAAGTCAAGGATGTTTCCATGGCGATGGTCAACAAGGTGCTGCTAGCGAATACAAATATGAAGGTAAAGAAACTGAAGAATAAGCTGTGTACATAACGGAAGGAAAAGTTCTAAGTTGGAAATTTAAGAGAGCTTAAGGAAACAAACAAGAATTGATAAAGGATTCAGAGAAATTGTCTATTAATTTTTTTATTTGCCCACCTTAAAGCATAAATCCATAGAGCTCTCAATGCCCCAACAACGAAAAATCATATACAATGATAAATCCACAGTCCCTGTTCATAAATTTGATTTCTCTAAAAGGAAAAAAGTTGTCTAAAATACAAATAATAGCCTACAAGTTTTCGATTCCTTGAACACTGGTCTTCTAGCCATTTCATATATATATAATATATATTTATAACACTTCAAAAACATAATATAATTCCTACTAAATGAAAATATTAAAGTCACTTAACAAATAGATATAAATCACATGGCTTAAAGGTATTTTAATGGTGTCCACATCCCTTAAATATATTATCGAAAAACAGACCTTTTTTTTAATAATCTAAATAATATTTCAAAATCTAAACTTTTTAATAGAGAAAATAATTATCTTTTATTTATTAAAATTGTTACCCTTTTAAATGCTTGCCTTATTTTCAAAACCTGCCTTATTTTCGACTCTTTTGCTAATGCATAAATTCTGATATGCTTTCCAGCTCTGTATGATCATAAATCTTTCCAGCTCTATATGACCACAAATTCTTTGAATAGCGCATCATAGTATCTTTCCATCTATACATGTGATTATTAAAAAATTTTGATATGCATTGAGTCATTCATAATACAAATTTTTGATGTGCATACAGTCATTCAAATTAGGATAAACAGTGCGAAGCATTTGTGGATTTTATACCGGGCATAGTATGATGATTTGAAATTTGTACAGAGGGTCATTCATATTAGGATAAAGCAGAACAAAGTATTTTATACCCTAATATACAAAAAAATATTCTTGTGCCAATTTCATTTCCTAACATATCTGAGAACAAAACACAAAGCATTTTATACAGGAACATTTGTCACAGCCGATAAGCATATAATCCAGAGTGAAGAAGGAAAGAATATTAATTTAATAAAGAACGAACCAGCAGAGCATGTAAAACTGAAATGGTCATATGGCATTAGGTTATTTAACAACATTACCTAGCAGTTACTAGTGAGTTTACTCTAGATTATGGTAAACTTGACCTGTGGTTTTGGGCTTCAAGGTTATCGGCATCCAAGATCTTAGTGGACAGTGGTGCTGTGTTTGTCAAAGTGAAATATAAATCATAGACCATACATTGATACTCCATAAACGAAAGACCTTTCTGTGAACTCTTATTTTTGGAAGCTCTTGCCAGTCTTGCTCCCAGTATGACAATGGCAGCCATAAACGCTTTGTAAGAGTCGAAGTCAACGTAGACCCAACTCATCAGCGGCTTGTATTATCGTGAGGAATTGGCAAATAGTTTGCGAGGCCACATAGCGATATGAATGCCACACGATGCTTGCGTGGATGACATGGGTGCTGGCCAACCCATCATCTTGACTTCTCGCCAATACATGTTCTATTGCATGAGGGTCAATGTCTCTTTCACACTATCTCGCCCCCTGCAACTCAATCCCTCGCTTATCACTATCTCGCCACCTGCAACTCAATCCCTCGCTTGTCAGCCTCGGTGCTCTAACTGTGTCGTGCTCTAAGTTCGAACCCTCGTTTCTTCTTGTTCTTGTGTGCTTTTCCCTGAATTTGATTGCAGGAGCAACAACAAAGGAACAGAGTACGCAGGGGAATTGGAGCAGCCGTTGGAGATCAATGAAGAGGGTTTCCGCTCCAGCTGCCCGGCATGGAGGCATAGTGCAAACGAACTGTTAGTCGATGCCTTTCAGATATTGGATGTCCTAACAGGCTTGGAACCTAGAGATCACTCTAGGCCTGGAATCCTAATGTCATACATTGTTTCAGGAATGTTTGCTATGCTTTGTGTATTTTGTTATACTGAAATTGTTGTGGATATCCCACTAGCAGGAAAGGAGCTTCGATTATGATTCCATGAAAGCTTTTGTAATTCAGAGTCAAATAACCTTTTATTTTGTAATTTATGTCCTAATACAGACATATCCTTCCCTTAGTAAGATAAAGAATCATGTAGTTTAGATCTATTGTCTGTAAGAGTCCTACTCTCTCCCTCAAACCTTGTTTTTCTTTGTTTGTTTGATTTTTTGTCGGAATAGTAAAGCAAAGAAATTTCAATTCAGTGATTTGCAGGAAATGCTGGTTTATGAGGCATCTAAGCGAATCTCAGGTAAGAAGGCACTAGATCATCCTTATTTTTGTTGATAGTAGTTTGCAACTTCAGTACATAATAGCAAATAGACAAGAGATACGTATACGCACATCATAATGATTAATTGGAACAGCTTGCCCTCGTAAAATTACAGGCATGTATAATCCCAGTTCAGATTTTACTCAATTCGTATTACAGTTGATTTTCTCCAGTTGCTACACCTATGCATTGACACAAAAATTGGGTGCTTAAGACCCAAGACTATAGAGTTGAATATAAAAGCCATGCTTTTATGCTTCAATGCCCTTGGCTAGTGTTCCCATACTGCTCTATCCCCAAGCGCATTAGAGGGCTTGTTAAAATTGAGTATGATCTTTAAATTAAAATTATAGCAATGTTCTGCAATGTATATTTCTGTTACTCTATTGGGTAAACCTACATTAACATAGCGGTCAAAAGGGGTATTTCTAAGCAGACATTGCATCAACAAATTTGAGAATCACGTGGCTATGTTCAAAATATGATTATAATTTGAATGCCTCATTACATTGTTTCTCAAACATAGGAATCCTCTGTAGGTCTGCAATCTATGTATCAGGTTCCATATTCTAGATGATCTGAAGGAATGAGAAATGATTAGTGCATTGATTGACTGGATTTTTACGTGCATAAGGTGTATGCTTCTATTATTTGATTTTATTAGTAGTCTCTTTCAAACTGGGCCTTGTTTTAAACATGTTGTTCGTTCACTGGTGATATTTGTTGAAGTATTAAGCAGTGGCTTTGGAAATTGTTGTTATCTCCTCCCTATCTAAATGATATGAGTTTCAAAGGGGCGAATATGTTTGCAAGCAAGTCCCAAGTCCATGTTTACATCCTAAAACCTAGCATGCACCAGATGGAAACACTTACAAAAATAAAATAAACCAAGGTGGCCTTAGCTGGCAAGAGCTGGATTTTGAAATCTCAAGGTGGCCTTATTCTGTTGTAGTGTAAAACACATAGGACTGGTTTCAAAACATTTTGATATTTTCTTGTTCCTTCTTGTTTTTGCATATCCTCCAATGGTAGTAGGTCCAATACAGTGATTTCTACAGGATGGGCTAAGTGTTTTCTTAGCACTCAACTTTTGGGTATAAGTTATTATGGTGTTAAAGACTTCCCAAGCTTCAATGGGAATATGAGTGCTCAAACAGTAAGGCATACTGCTTTGCGTTTTCCCTGAGCATCTTCAATTCAAAATAAATATGGGGCCTACCAGTGTCACAAAAAATTCAATATGTATTTGTGATAACTATATATTGCTTGCTAATAAGTTAAAAGACAATAATTCTATCACACAAGCGTGCACTAAGAATGTTCTATTGGTTTGGTCTGTTAGATTGCAATTATACGAGAATATGACTTGAATCGTTTCTTCAACTCCATTTATTCCCAGCCTTTAGATAGTGGTAACACAGGTTGTTTCTTTCCATTAGGTATTTCTGTTGTTTTTACCATTTTTATGGTTTTGGGGGATTTTTACTTGCTATCATGTTCAAATCAGTTTTAATAAATTTCGATGTACTGGATCAAGACATGGACAAAGAAGAGTTTTACTTTCTCAGCTAAGGTTTGAGTGCCAGAATAAAGTGATTCTTATAAGCCTTTTGAAGGAAAAGGCCTAACCATAGCTGAGCATTTGCCAAAGTCTGTAAAAAAGTGCTTGTTAAGGGATATCCCGCGGATGTCGTCATTGTCAACTGAGGATGGAAGATCTAACAGATCTTCCTTCATGTCTTATCCTATTCAGTATTGATGAACGCTGCTTAAATGCCATTTTCGTAATACATAGTGTAGTTACATGTCTTAGGTAAGTTGTATCTAATTATAAAGTGGTTTTTGTTTTTATATTTTATGTCATATGTGACCTAATGCTATAATTTACATATATTGGAAGCAGTAAGTAGGATAACTAAGAATCTGCTCATAGTTTATTCGAATTTTGAAGCAAATACAACTAAATGGTAGATTTGTAATCTATTGCAAGTAACAGAAGCTTAGAAGCAATTTCTAAATCAAAAGTTCTACAAGGAATTTTTAAGCAAATACAACTAAATGGTAAATTAGTAATGTATTGTAGGTAACAGAAGCTTACCAGCAATTTCAAAATCGGAAGTTCTTCAAGCTAGAAGTTTTTGAAGTTGGAAGTTACTCTGCAAGTTGTTCAGGCTAGAAGCTGGAACTTGTTCACTTGTTCAGGCTGGAAGCTGGAACTGGGCTGCAAGCTGGAAGTCGACACTACTCCATTTAACCGCATCGAAGTCCATTTAACCACATCGAAGTCGGCTGGAAGCTGGAAGTCGGCAATATTGCAATCTTCTATGCATTAAATGGTTGTGTCATGTCTTCTATGTATTAAATGGTTGGGTGGCTAGAGTTGATAAACCATCATACCATAAATTAATATAGGATGCAAAGAAGAGACAGAAAGAATTGCAGGCAGCAGAGGCGCAGTCAGTTCTTATCCACCAGCAAATAATATGTCAATCACATTGAATTTTAGATCTATTTTAGATCTATCAGGTAGTTGTATATAATTATAATAGGTACCTATGCACGCAAGTGTAGTGCCGTGTAAATTTCAATCTCTGAAATGTAAATTTCAGTCACTGAACAATTTGAAACATAATAAATTTCAGAGATTGAACAATTTAAAAATTATTTTTCAATGTAGTGTCGTGTAAATTTCAATCTCTTAAATGTATATTTCAGTGATTGAACAATTTGAAACGTAATAAATTTCAGAGATTGAACAAGTTCAGAAGTATTTTTGAAATCAACAGTTGGTAAGATGGGCATATAGAACAATTTCATTGGTTGGAGGAGGTGCCACATGTCCACATTTGACTAGCTGGAAGGGCGATAAGAAACACTTCTCATTGGCTAGGGTGAACAGTGTTTGCTCACCCCAAGCTAGCAAAGAGAACGCCTCCGGTGCAATTATTTACCATTTAAATAAATTTGAGTAAAACACTTAGAATTAGTTTTTATACTTGTAAACTCATTACATGCCCATGCTAAATTTATAACTCAAAGATTTATTCCATTACTCAAATTGAAGTATTTTTTGGTCGGATAAACAGGGTGTCCCATATAGGATGAACATCTCGAGAAACCACTCACACAAGAATATGAAAGACCAAAATGAAAATATTTTTTATGTGGTTAAAACCCTTTATGAGTGAAATATCCCATGGTCCAACTAAACACAATTTTATTAATGCAAAATAATATATTTTTCATAACAGGGTTCTCACAGTCGATCAACGACCATGATCCTCCAAGTTATTTAAAGAAATATCATTAACCACTCAAGTGTTAAGCCATGGAACAATAGCCATTAGCATTGATAAGAATATGAGTGTTGGCATTGGTAGGTTTCCACATAGTATTACAATGTTGGAATTGATTTCAACTTGTGTATTAGTGTTGGCATTGATGTCAAATTTATGCATTATTGTGTTAGTATGTAGTGAGTATTGAGGGGTTTTGAAGTCAGAGTATTGGAGAGGATTTATAGATTTGACAGAATTTGTTTCCTTAGGAGGACAGCTCATATTCTCATGGAAATAGAAGAGATGGATAGTGCTTGAAAATACCTTTCCAACCATATTCATAAGTCTCAAAATTAACCTCCATATAAATAGTTATGGCCTAATGAAGTCCAAAAGTTAAAAGTCACAATATTGGGGTTTGGAAGGTAGATAATGTGCCATGTGTGCCACCATTCAATCGAATGACATAAGTTTCCCTAACACCATCGCGTGTTAACCAAAGGGGAGTCACTTAATTGTTGGTTTTTGGGCTATTGACTTTGGGAGAGGTTTTGAGATATTCATATGAGCACATATTTAGGAATATGCTACATGTTTTCTCCTTTTTGTGATTTCTAATATACTGAAAATTTTTGCAATGGAGGTTCCTATTGCTTATAGATATCAGGTTCCCACAAATACTTTGGCAGAGAAAAGAGGTGAACCCGCACTGAGGCTTAGAGAAACTTTTCCTTCCTAGTGTTGTAGAATTCCTCCTAGAAACATATTAACAACCTTGCATTATTCATAATGTAAGGCCCATTTTCAAAAAAAAGTATTCAATGAACAAGATCTACAAATACTACAGTGAAGAAGTCATTCACTCGTAGAAACTCAATGGACCCATTAGGATGCCACTTTGCTTGGATCCATTGCAGGATTTCCTATTCCTTTACCCAAATACCCATAAATTTCCATATGAGTAAATGACCTTTCATGAATTTCTTGGTATTTTCCAAGCGATTTGTTTTTTTATGAAAAATATAGGGTTTTCCAAATAGGCCACTGGTATGATTGGATGATAGGCTCCAAGCCCAGAGTTTGCAAAATCAATATGAAACTTGAGCATGGTTGCAATATGGGAGTATCAATGTTTTCTGAAAGATATAGACCAAACCCAATTGCTAGATTTATATACAATGATGCTACAGTGCAAGATAGGGAATTCATATAAGGTTTCTCTTGACATATTTTTTAGGAGTTTTTGTTTGTTAGTTTGTTTTCCTTTGCAGTGTTTGAAGAACTTAGGAGAACATGAAATGTTATTAACATGACAAACTGAAGCTCTAGTGTAGCACATCCCTTGAACAACATGAACAGCAGTGTCAGCACACGTCTCAACCCAATCTACCACAACAGTAACAACAACTACAACAGCCCCTGCCAACAGATTCATACTCCTCATAATCAACAACAACAACTAGTTTAAGGTAAATTTAACCCATTGGCAATTCAATATCAAATTCTAGTATTCAGTCTCATAGTATTACTTTGTTTCTAGCATGTTCTTCATGCTTGTGTATTGGTCAAATTGTATTTTTTGTGAGTCATGTTCTTCATGACATTAAAAAGAAAAGTTATTATTCAATTTTTAGTTACAAGCAGCCTCCACAAGTGTTGTTGCCCTCATGTCTGTTCAAGACAACTTGCCTTCATATGCCACCCATTCGAACATTTTTGAAAGGGCTATAAATAGAGGTAATTTCACTCTCCTTTGAAGTACACTTTGATTTGCAATAGAATCACTCACATTTCTCTGTGGAAGATGTAGAAGAAGGCTATAAAAAGGCAACTCTAAGTTTTGTTTAGTATTCCTCTGCAATAAGTAAGGACGAAGGGACGTGATAAAGATTTGAAGATATTATCCTCTTTGTCTTACCTCGCTCGAATTAAATGTGTAAGGCCCAACTTAAGAAATATACTTTTATGAGAAAAACAAAGCCTGCTCTTGCAATATTATAATTGTTGAAAGAGATCTGAAATTTGTGATGTGAATTTTGTTGAAGATCCTAAGTAAGAGACTTTAATAAGAAGTCTAAAGTTTGTGCTCTAAAAGTCTACCTTGCATCATCATTGGACGAGATAGGAATTGACCTGAGGATCTGCCCTCGATGGATGATTACTATTTGAACAACCCCCTTCAAGCCATGCTTTGGTTAATTCTTCCTACCCATTGCCATTCAACTTGGCTTTCATATATCGTGTTAAAACATGGACGAGCTAGGAATTGAATCCATGACCTTCCTTTCCCAGTGGATTGCTCTACTACTAAGCTACATATGCCCTTTTCATGATGGCCACCCATCTCGATTCATGATCAAGGTGTGGATTGCTATCTCCAACTTTGGATTTTAATACCCATTAAGCTTATTTTATCTACACGTCTCTCTGATTTGCGGGGTGGATTGCCATTGATCTTAAAATGTAAATTACCTTTTAGTGTAGGATACGAATGAGTGTTAGGCTTATTTAAACCATAAGGAATTTGTATCATTTGATGGATTACCTCTATTTTTAATGTCCCGAGAAAATTCATATCAACATTTTAGACTAACCATTATTTAGATCTAGCCAATCTACTATCTCACCATCCAATAAACCAAATTCATAATACAAAAAGGAGACCAGAGACCCGAGTTTCTCATGATAAGACTTATTGAGATGCGAATAGTGGTTGAGACTAAGATTGATGTTTCAAAGCTTTCTAGAGGAACTGTTACAAAGGGGCGAGGACACTTTTGGACCATGGTCAACACATCTTGAATCATTTTTCCCTGAAACTCCTATTGTTATACCTATTATTGTCATTGAGTAATAAGAGTTTCCAGCAACAGTCATTGTTGTTCCTGCATCATTTTTTACAACAAATTGGGCGATGCTAAAATCCCTAGAGACTTTAGACTCCCTGGAGGTTTCACAAGTATTCATAAGACACATGAATGCTTGAATAGGTCAGAATTAAAAGTGGGAAGAGTTATCCATAAGCTCCAAGTGCAGATTGGGTTAAAAAAAAAATAGTAACAGATGAAAAAGAAGAAATACAGCGAAGACAGACCTCAGTTTACCCTACTATCTTACAATCCAATAAATGAAATTAATAATAGAAAAAGGAGACCAGAGACTACGATTTCTAATGATATACTTATCAATGATCTTGCACCCTAATAACTGAGACAAAGCATGTCCAAGTATATTGCAATAGCAGACAAGGTATTGACACACATAATAAATAGACCACAATTGGTTCTTCGAAAAAAAAGCAGGAAAGGATGAAAAAGAAGAAATACAACGAAAAGAGATCGCCACTTACCCATTGTTCTCACTTGAGAAAGTAACCCCAAGTCCTTCTAGCTGGAAGTAGGCAAGTCATTGAGGCTCGAAGTCCAATTGCAAGGTACTGAAACAGAAGGAAGGCAGGAGAGGGTCGTCGGAATATATCAGCAGGGGAAGGAAGTGACGGACTGCAGAGAAGGTCAATGCAAATGAATGCGAAGTATGGCCAAAGGTGTTAGATTTCCCAGGCAGAAGAAGAAGGGTACAACAATAGGAGAGGGGAGCCATGAAAAGGTATGGCCACAGAGTTAATAGCATGGCAATTTGTATGGAAGTATTGCATTATCTTTAACTCTCCCTCTTCACACTGTGTTGAAGTCTCTCAGCAGTTATTGGTATGGAAAAATATATCCCTCATCGGACTGCGTTGAAGTCTCCTGACAGTTATTGGTATGACAAAATGAGTACTCATGTGTTGAAGGTTGAGCTGAAGGGTCATGCGTCCCATCTGCACAGCTAGTTACCTGTGAAGTGGCCTCCTCCTGACTATCTTGAACTGTGCCAAGTAACATTAATCAAATGTAGATCCGTGACCTTGGCTACCTAGACCGGGCTCCTCCCGAGTGCGGTGAACTCACTACATCCTCGTTTGCTGGGTGTGGAGGGGAAAAGTACATGCATAAGGCAGAGGGCTAACAACAGGGCTAACATTGGGGCTAACCAATTGTGCCTCCCTCCGAAAATGGTGTCTATGTCTCGAAAACTGTGGTTGGAGGGGCCAAGTCCAAATGGGGAACTTTTATTGGTTGGAAGAGTTGCCATATGTCAAAATTTCACTGGCTGGAAGGGCGATAAGAAAGGCTTCTCATTGGCTGGGGTGAACAATGTTTGCCCACCCTAAGCCAGCAAAGAGAACGCCTTTCGACGTAATTAACAAATATTTTAAAAAAATAAACAACACCCTAATGCATTAATATCAGTAGTAGCATCATTTGTGATGAAGGCTTGAACATCCCAATCTAACCACTCTTTCTTTTCAATTGAAAATAATACTGATATCCATTTAGAAAAATCAGCTATATTATCGGGTGATATTTTGTGATAAAGGCATGAACATCCCAATCTAGTCTCGCTCTCTTTCCAATGGAAAATAAGGCTGACATCTATTTAGAAATATCAACTATATTACTGCATGATAATATAAGCCAAACCACTGAATAAAGATAAAAAAATGGGAAATAAAAAATAGTATCTTATTCACAAGTAGAAAGGCTAAGTTTCTTCTTTAAAGTTGGTCAATGAAAGGGGAGAATCCCAATGGTGTGGTTAGTCATTTATGGTTTGCTAGCAACAATAAACCCCTTGTTTACACTCAAATGTTGTCATTCTTGTGTCATAGCTTCTAAGCAAATTAATGCAATGGACCAATAAGAATGGTGGGTTTTAAATAGTAAAGATGGAAAAAAGAAAAGAAAAAAATACATTAAATAAAGTTGCAAAAAAAAGGAGAAGGAGGGGGGTCGAATAATATTACATGTTTTATAGGACTTGTTCATTCCTTACATTACATGTTTTATATGTCTTATTCATTCATTACCCACTCTAAGTAAGGACAATTGAAAACACTTTACATTTTTACTATACAACATATATTTTCCCTTTTTAATTACTCCTTATTAATAAAAATTCTAATGCCATTAAAGATGTAAATTTGAAAAACAAATTAAACTATAACCATAAAACCTATACCCTCATTTTCATCACTTTAGAGGGACAAGCCTTGTTAGAGGAGCAACTATTACCAAAGTTATGAGTCAATGGGACACACAATACCATCTTTGAAAATAGTTAATTCAGAAACCAAAAATCTTATCAAAGAGGATTGGTTCTTCCCTAGGTCAATCCATTAAGCTATTTTTATCTAAGATTTTTTTATGTTTTTAATGCAACTTATTTTGGTCAACAAAAGGGAAATTTCTTTTGATTAATTCATATGCAATGTGATTCATTATCTACAAAGATTGAATATATTGTGTCAGGGATATATTTCCTACAAAACTATGGATTTTTGTGCGGTGAAAATGGTAAGGAATGGAATGAATCTCACTCCTTATAAACATTTTTTATTTTTTTTATTACAATTTTCCTTCCCAGATCTTGTTGCTCCCTCAAGTTGCACTAATGAACGGGAGACTAAAATCAATTAATGGGTCGTTTGCCCCGTAGCTAACGTCTTGTTCATCATTGACATTATATCATGGAAACAGTTTACAGCTCTCTATCACTCAAATAACAAAATTTGAGCACTTATTTCTACAGATCTAGGAAGCTACCGATTCTTACATATTTGGATCTCTATTTTAACTGCTTGGACGTTGACAAGAAAAATTCCATCTAATTTAGGTGATCTATTAATTTAGAACTAAAAATGAAAGACGACACTTCAATGTGTGTTTGATGTACAACGAACATATACAGTTCAGCGTAATTTTTGGAGTTGGAAAAGCCAGTTGCCCTGTTTAATTTTGATCGGGTTTTCCGGAGATCCACTCTGCCAATGTAATTAAACTATACAATCTCCTTTGCAATGAAGAATCCTATGAGCTACATTTAACTATACGCTATTGCGAATGTCCTGCGCTGGCGAAAGCTGTGTGATCTTGCTAGTTGTTTGACCCCTATCCTCTCACTCGTATTTTATAAATAACAAATACGTTCATTTTATAAAGAACCACTGACCAAGAGCTGTTAACTTAAGTAGACCGACTAGATGAAATGAGAAACTAACCTTGTCTTTACTAGATCAACCGCTGGACCTTAAAGCAGCGGCTGGTTGCTTAGCTTTTCGTATGGAACATGGTAACAAAGTCCCCAATGCCCCTTTTCCTTCTAAGGCAAGCCAACTACTCACACAATGGCCCACTTATATACACTAACGGTTATTCATAGATATCACAAGAGCATGTTGGTTCGACAAAAGGTTTAGTCGACTAAAATTAAGGGGACCATTCATGGTTTTCTCACAAAATATTTACATGAAAATGTAACCATGTGCAGAGCGGTATACACCATGTGTTTCTTTCACATTCTACTCGCCATTCAGTGGCTTCTTTTCTTGATCTCTTAAAAAACAAAAAAAAAATCTAAACATGGGTAGATAGTGACTTCTTTTCTTAATCTCTAGAAAAACAAAATGTAAACATGGTTAGAGAAACACATACCGTTGTTTCTTCTCTTTTCAATTCTACCCATTCCATTCACAGCTCTGTACCGTACCGTTTCCAATATTTGCGCCTCCTCTAACTGTACAGCGATATTAAAATTTTATTAGATAAAATGCCAAGACAACAACTAATTGTTCTGCGAGAAAACACTTCAGGTGCCTTTACCTGAATCCCAGAAGTCCCTGGTACAGACCGCCATGGCTCCATGGATTTCAGAAATGGAATGGTGAAAAGATTTTGCTATGTAAAACGCTGATAATCCGACTCAAATGATAAAAGAGGAATGTAATGAAAAGGTGTTACACAGACAAGATATATAGAAGGTATGGTGTCACCGGTCTTCTCAGTCGCATACCTAATGTGACAGGGGTGTCATTCACGCCACTGCCGCGCCGTTCAGTCGATGTCCTTCAAACCGGCCACGTGATGGATATGGCTCGGTCTCGTGATATTCTGCCCCAAGATATTCTGTGCAGATAGATTTGGGTAGGTCCGATAGACGTCAGGGTACGGTTTCATCGGTATTATCAGTGGAAATTTGCAGGCGTGCCTTTCACGCCACTGCTGCGTCGCACAATTGATGTCCTTCAAACCAGCGATGCGATAGATATGACTTGCTTCATAACCTCCAACTATTATTATTGTACGACATATTTGAAGAATTATCAAAATTAAAAACTAAAAATTGCATACGAAGGAACGCACGAATGACGAGCCGATATTTCTGTGCTATATGTGTTATATGTTAAGGTATATTCTCAATGTCATTTTATGGGGTGAAAAATAAATGTCTCACTGAAGGGGAAAATATTTCTAACTTTATGAAGCACTCTAGTCATTTTATGGGGTGAAAAATGTCTCACTAAAGGGAAAAATATTTCTAACCTCATGAAGCACTCTAGTCAAATCTTTGTCTTTTTTATATTATTTAACAAAAATTAGCACATCTTGTGTCATTTTCCCATTTTTTTTATGGTCATAATATGGGCTAATCTAAAAGAAAACATTTCATATATTCATTAAAAATATAAATGAAAAGCCCACTCATTTTTAGATTGAAGGCTTTGACTTGGTGGAAAATTTGAAACATTGCCTTGAAAATAGGTTAGACATCTCTACAAATTCTCAATGCATGTTATTCAAAGGGAAGATGCTACAAGATTCCTTTAAGATGAAATATTACTACATCTCATGCAACTCTACCATTATTCTAAGCTTGAGGCTACATTATAGAGCTTGAGTTTCAGAAATCCCAGTGGTTTTGAGGCTATATGTCCTACTGGTTTTTCCTCATTCAAGGATGCAGTGAAAAGGAAGGCTCTCAACATAGTAGATCAATCCTAATTCAACATGGGACCCTACATCGTACAACACAGATATTGTGGTTAAGCTTCCAAAGTTGTAATATGCAAGTTCAATGGCTTTTGGTTTAGAGATGACACTTTACACTAGTGGGTATTTTCTTCCTAGACCCCAATTGTGACATCTATTTATATTTGAAATGATTCTTTATTGTTTAATTTGATACACAGAAAGATCTCGAGAATGTCCTGAATTATGGGCCCTAGTTTTTAGGTAGAGATAGGCTCTTCATCAGCCAATGGTTCCCACTTTTGGATGCCAAAAATATGGTGGTCTCAACTATGTCATTATGGGTGAGATTACCAAATCTCCCCCTCCCTTTAGAGCACCACAAAGTAAAAAATTTATAAATATTAATATTACATGTTATTTTTAAAACATTTATAATATCACTATCTTATAAATCTATAAAAAAATAATCCACTCCAATTATCTTATTTCTAAATTTTAAAATAAAACAATAAAAATGAAATGGTTTTTTCTTTAAATAATTTATTTGTTTTTTTAATTAATTTTTTATAAATAATTATTTTAACTCACTGTAAAATCAACTTCTTTATTATCATTAATAAAAAATATGAATTTAAACTCAATATTATTCATTAAATTAATAATTACCTTAAAACTATTATAGATATTATTATATTATAGACGTGTCTATTTTAGAATAAATTTTTTCTAATTTTAATTTAATAATCAATTGTTATTAGGTGAATGACCATGATTTAATCTTTATAAAATATTTTACTAGTAATAGTAGATTAAAGGTTGAAATTTATTTCAAAAGTAGTTATTGTCTTCCACTCTTTCAATTAAATGGATTAATTGAAAATTGTCATATAAACATGAGTTATGGTTTTTTTAGCATGTGGTATTAATAAACCATGATATTGGGCCAATATATTATAAGAAAGTCTATTTACACTTTAAGAATCTCAATGGTAAAATGGTTGAATCTCCACGATTAAGAATCTAGTTACATGTTTTTTTAAATATATATCCGTGTCTGTATTTAACTCATGTGTTAATTCATTTTCTAATTAATATAATAATTTAAAATAAATTTATAATTTAGTTATTTATATAAATTTGTAAAATCTTAGCAATGTAGGATGTATCATGAGAAGTGGTTTGATGTTTATCATAATTTTCCACCATTTAATTTATATGGCTACCCTAGTACATAAAGTAGAGTAAATTGTTTATTATGGAGCAATTTCGTAGTCGTCCATGTTTTCCTATACCTATGTGCCTTTTATAGATCCCTCTCCTCTCAACTCCATTGAATGTGAAATCACCCCTAGTGTTTCTCCCATCTGGTCCATATCCAACCTAGTTGCTTCCTCTCGTGTTATCCACAATTATCACCTTGCAACCTTTCACACATCATCATTAGTAAATATGCCTCAGGAACGCTTTTCAACAAGGAGAAGTGGTGGGCGTTGAAAATGATTTTGTACATCAACTTATTTTGATAATAAATTTGCATCATCCTCCCAATGTAGGGCCCAAACCTAAGTGCACAATGCCTTTGTGTGATTCCAGGAATAGTACTTGACTTAGTTCACAAGGAAACTAAAAATATTGAATCAGATTAAGTGCATTATAACAAGTGTTTCATCCTTGACCCACGTGGAGAATTCTATTAGAGGTTGGATATCATACACAAGACCCTCTTACTCCTCCTAGTTTTCATTGTACATGTTGAAAAGATAATAGTTTCAAATCATTATCATTCATCAAATTAATGGTTAGATCATAAATTTACATGTATTCTATATATTATTATTGAAATTTGTTGACCATCAAAATGAGGGTGTATAAGGTGAATTCTCTCATGATAAAATATTTACTCATTAAAAGTTATCCTCAATTACTAATTATAATATATTTTTAATATCTTGCTAAAAATAAAACCACCTTTTCCATTATCATCATTAATAACATTATTATTTTTATCGTCAGTAATTATATTATTTTTTAATGTGTTATTGTAAATGTAGATTACCAAATAACTTAGTGTATAACTATACACAACCTTGCTTTGAATTCTAACATCAATTGAAATAATTTTGGCTAGTTGAAGGAATGATTATAATTTTCTTTATCTATGATCGAAACTCCACTAATAGCATAATGAGCTTTGGTGTCTTAATGATTATTGTTACAATCAAGCAATGTCATTATTACCTTTAAATAGAGAGAATTATACCAACGGTAATAATAATAATAATCCAATGTTAAAGTCATGGCCAATCTATACACCAAATTGACCCATCTCCACACACAACAATTTGTCTTCTATAGTCAATGAAGTAAAGTATACTTAGGATCACAAAGCACACAGAGAGATGGTGGTGTCTAAAGAAACTATTGTTTAGTTCTTAGTGGCCACCAAGACAATTCAACAACGACTTTATAGCCTTTAAATAGGCTTCATTAGAGATGAATACTATGGGGAAAAAGCATGGGTGGTCGTATACCTGGAGTTAGAATACCACCAATAACTTGACCAGGTCAAGGTTACTCGAAAAACCCTAACAATACCGCCCTTAAACTTCACTCCGAGAGATTGACCTAGTCCCATTCATCAACCTTCTCATCTGAGTTCTCACATTTCCCCCATCAAGCTGGGATACCAGTACACCTGTCACCCTGGTATCTCTCCGAGTGGTCCATTCCACAAATTGATAACTCCATGTTTGAGTTTCACTGCATGTATGCATGATCATGCTCTTAAGGCCTTACAGCTATATATGCTCCATGCAACATTTCTCCATGAATTTCATAAGGAAAATCCTTGGACCAAAACACTTCAAGTGTTCACTTCACACATTAACTCTTTCACAAAACATTAAGACCATTTACACCATCTCTGTTTTTTTCCATCCATCCTACCATTATCTCGGCTTCTTTCCTTGCTTGACCTATGTTTTGACTATATCTTGCCTAATCCTAACCTTTGAAAAATATTTGTACTTGTGAGCTCCAATTCTATTTAATATATGAGCGTTAATAATTAATATAAAATTCATATTTTAATTACCCATCATTGGAGAGTAAATTGCATACTTTATGCACATGCATTCAATAGTGAACTATGTTTGTGGTGAGATGATCTCCACAAATCTTCTATTCCTTCGGTTTTCCTTTGCACCTATGGGTGCAAAGGGCACGCCGACGGCGTTAAACAGAGGGTGAGTGATAGTGATAAATGACGGAGGGTGAGTGACAACGTTAAACAAGGGAGGGTGACTATCAACGTTAAACCAAATCTCTACAGTTCCAAGGCCTACAAATATGTACAAAGTTACTTAGTGGAACCTCAATATAAAAAACGACTTCTGCATAAACACTTCAATTTTTTTTTTTTGTAAGTTTAGCAGAGCCTTTCTATTTTCTATTAATAAAAAAGACAACAGGTTAAATTTAATAAAAGCTTGATGCCTCAACCTGCCAGAAATAAACCAAGTCTGTTGGCCACCTTAAAGAATTATAAGCCAACCAACATTGAAATAGTTTAAACCTTCTACTCATGTAACATTTTCCATATCTATTAACCTTAAAAGAAAAAATTACTTTCAACCATAAGGTAGAATTCACGTAACTTTAAACATACTTATGATAAGAATTTTATGAACTCCAAAGAAAATATGCATAGGTAATCCTATGTGTTTAACCCATGATTTAATTCTGAACTATTGAAGTCAGGTCAGATGAACGGTTCTATGGTCTACATTAATTATTTTTCCATCGTACTACTTACTTACAACAACCATTTGACACATATCACTCTATGAATATCGTTTCTTGATTACAGTGGTATTGTCATCTCTTTCAAATTTATTTCTTTGTACTCAAACACAAGTTTAATCATGTACCTGCTGATTCGTTTTTATATTTTTGAGGCCACTTGGCCCTCTCCTTGCCATCCAATCTTCCCAGGTGATCGACGATGTACAAAGAGGCGGTAAGGCTTAGGTATAATCCCTAATCCATAACCATTTTCTTCATTTGTGCCCGCTCATTTTCTTGAATTTCGGCTCTGCCGCCATGTTAGGTTTCGCATCCTGATTCTCAACATAGTTCTGTTCCTGGAAGACTTCATAGCATTACAGTCTTCACTCTATCATTGAACTCATGGGAGCGCTACCTATTATGCTTCCCGGAGTTGAGATTTTGGATAAACTGTACATTCTCTCTATGGTTCATTTCTATAATAAAGGGTTATAACTCTTATGGAAATGGTGAATCCTTGGACCACCACTACGCACAGTGGAGTCGGTTCCATCCATTTCTCGTCGCAGGTAATCCCTTGTTCTTCTTTGACTCAGTAAATGCAAATTGTTTTCTAGGGAACGAAAATGAATTTTAACAAAGGTTCCGACGTACTAATCCAGCTTTTCCCTTTGACGGACCTATATCTTCTCCAGGTAGGAGGTCCGCCAAAACCATGGGAGTTTTTTCCATACCACCAGGTAAAGTATTTAGTTTTAAAGTTCCATTCATGTTTCTTAAAGGTTATGTAAATCTTTAAATTTTATTGACTCTGCGAGTTTAAGACCATTTTGCCCTCGTTACGTGCAGGTATGATTTTCTTTCTACCTGGAGAAGAAATGTTCATCCTCTCTATCAAGCTGCCGCAGCTGATTGATTCTCTTTTTCTTGATTCAGGGACAGGTACTTAACCAACGTATTTAAGATTACTCTCAAGCTTTGTCGGTTTTCTTAGTTGGTTTAAAGTTAGGGCTTTTAGCCTATGACGACTATTTTATGCCTTTGCAAGGCTCAGCTATTAGTTCTGTTGTATTAAACGAACCAGTACTTCGTGGTTTCTATAAATGTAATCTTTATTTTTTTTCAAGCTTTATACACAGAAGTTTATTTCATGAAATTCATCATCACCCTGTTTTGACTAGATACTCTTGGGTGATTTTGTTATTGGTTCCTTGTTGGAGTTTTCACCTAAATGATAGGGTTACCGTATTGACCGGTTATTACTCCTTTCATCTCTTTATGTAATTATATATATTTTCTCTTTGAATATATTTTTTTCTATTGATTCGCTCATACCATTCTGCATCTGCTTGCAATGTTCTAAATTAGAATTCTTGTTTTTTTCTTTTCTTTTCTTGAAAGTGAATATGTACATGCATAATATTTTATTCAAGTTCTGAATTTTCCGTCTACTATTCTCTTACTGTTATATTTTCCAAATGTACACAGGATTACCAAAGCGGCTCTGTCAAGCTTGAGAATAAATGTTATTTTCTTGCAGAATTAATTTACTCATTTCCACTTATTTATGTTTACTTCGAAGCGATTTAATCTGTAATAGCTTAGTAGTATTCAGGGTTTTATCTACTTATTTAACCTGGGGTGTCCGGACCACCTGTACTTTTTGTCCGTGTATAGATTTACTTCAAGGAACCACTGTGTCCTGGGTTAAGGTTTTACCCTGTACCCATGACCAACAGTCTCCTCTATCATTTAATCAAGAACATCTTATTTAATAGGCATATGTAGGATTCTTTTATCCCTAAAAAATATTGTCATAATCTCTTTACTCCCTTCACAGTTCTCGTCTTCATTTCTTAACTTGCTTACAGTTTTGATAAACTGTGGGGTTTATTATAGAGATCTATGTAGTTACACAAATAACTTATAATTCCTTTTTTTCTTATCCTTTTACCACAAACAGTCTCTGCTATTAAAAGAAATTAGTGGACTAACATATTATTTCTTTGATACGGTCTTATAGTTCATACAAATAGCCATTTTCTGTTTATGAGGTTCACCGTAGTATATATATAATCTTATTGATATATTTGAAAAGAAGCTTGAACTGTAATACAAAGTTTAGTCTGTTCTTTCTACTCAGCTTACTACTATTTTTTTACAGTACCCAATCAGTTTCTAGCAAACTTAATTAAAGTTAATAAAAGTAAGCAGACAGATTACTTCATTCATTTACAACACAAATCTATAGGGTATTTTCTGACACTGTCAATAAGGTATAAATGAATACATGTGCACATGTAAAATGAAGTTATTACAATACTTGAATTCACAGAAAATTACATAGATTACTTATCTGATTATGTAGTTTAAAGCTGTGGTCCTCCCAACCATCAAGAGAGGCGATTATGTTCTCCTCTTGCCCCCATGCTCCAATCCTGGATGGTACAGGTTAAGAGTGGATGTTTCTGTTGTGACCTCAGGACGCCCAGCCCAGTCAGTACCAGAAACACTTTTCAGGATTACTGAGAGCTTTCCACTGGTCTCCACCAGCTCTGGAAATCCACCCTCTTCTTTCCTTCCTGAACAAAATCCCCTACTCCTCCCTGGGATTAGTCTATTATCCCTAGAGGAGTAGGTAATTGTTTCCAACTGTCCCTAACCTCTTTCCAGTTCTTGGAAAGCATTTACCATCAACTTCTACTTTTTATCAAGTTATTTTCATAACTAATTTTATTATCCTCATTAATAATATTTCCCTGAAAAAATAATTAAAATTGTCTTTTAACTAGTTAACACTAGTTATCATTAATGCAACTGTCACAACTTCCCCCCATGGAAGTAACACCGTCCTCGGTGTTTCAGTCTAGCTCTAAAAAAAGCTCTGGGTAAGCCTCACGTACACATCTTTCGTCTTCCCATGTAGCCTCATCTGGGCCAAAGTGCTTCCACTGTATTTTGACGTGGGTGGTGACTCGTTTTCAGGAGCATAATTTCCCTTTGGTTAAGTATGTGTTGCGGCTCGACCAGAAATTTACCATCCAGCTCTACCTACAACGGTCCATCGTACATTGTATCATCCTGCAGCTCGCACTCATCTATATGACCATAATCATTTATCTACCACCATGTTAAGCATAATATTTCCTTTTCATAAGTCATCATCGCTTCCTGTTATTGATGTCATCAACATGCCTTTATAACATGATTAGATAAAGCCCGAATCAATCAATAATCAATCTTTAAGCAATCCTTTAACACTTATTCATGTGCATACATGAAATGTGAATATAATATCAGAACATACTTTCTTCTAACATCACTACTTTAGTGTAATCAATTAATTATCAATTCATGTCAAAATAATCCCCACATTATTATGACACTGCTTGCATACGCTCACATTCGTACAAGAAAATTCACGACAATTGTCCAGGAATTCCTTTAATGGAAAAATGACACAATGTGCATCCGAGTTACTCAAACTCCAACAGAAGAACCAGCGCTTCAGCTATTGCTTTTGGAGCATGTGAATATAATAAAGCAAACACATTTTAACATTGTTCCTATGCATACAATGCATAAAGTTTTCTAAAATTAATTTCCCAACAGAATACTTAACACAATAGAGCATGCAAACACATGTTTCCTTTTTGAGGAAATATAACATAATAGGCATGCAATTCATGATTTCTATTCCATAAAACTAATGGAGTAAAGCATAAGAATACATCTCTTATTCTCTATATATTATACCAACATTACCCATATATATAATTCATCTTCTTTGCCAAGGAATCTTTTCCAATGTAGGATAACAAAACTTGTTATCGTTTCCCACATACAAATGTTTATTCTTTCCAATGAAATCTAATACAAATATCGCATAATATACATGATCTCATTCCAAAAGAAACTAACATAAACTACATAATAGTTTTGTTAGCATAAAGGTACTCACATATTTTCCTAAAGATTAAGATAGCTCACTATTTCTTTTATCCATGCAAAGAACATAAGACTATAACATTATGGCTATTCTTGGTGCATGCAAGAGCTTATCATAATAATCCTTCTTTAACGTAGGCAACACATTATTCCCTTATTAGAATTCTACCATCATTAACTATTCCTTTTATGTAAACAAATGCATACTTCATTTGCATCGGGAAGTTATCATAACCTAGTTTTGTTGTCTTTATACTTGAAAGCTTCTTATGCTTCTCGTTCAAGAATTTATCACATATAACCTTCTTTTATGCATTAAAACTAGGAAACCATAACAAGGTTAACTTAACCTTTTATGCATTCTTGTTCTTGTATGAACATGATTCATATGCCTTTTTTGTTTCTTCTTATTAATTCATGCACAAAACTCCTTTCCAATCTTTGTGCACTCATACAGACTTTAAACGAAAACATAGGTCACATTTGTACCCAAATTCATGGAAACCCTTCCAAGAAAAGTCATCTAACTAGCTTTTATCTTTTCTTTTTCGCTACCCATGAAAATATATGACTGATTACCCTCTTTATTCTATATTTACTTTCAGGAAAATAGCTTGGATTTCGTTATCATTTCATACACATGTACGAAATCATTTCCAAAATAAAACAAGCATCCCATATTTTCACATAAGATGCTTATATATATATAGACAAGCCATCTTACTTATCTTTTACTATGCTTAAGCTATGCAATGAGTTTGATATGCATCTTTTCAACACCATAATAATATTTGTATGCAAACTATTCTTTCAAGAAAAGAATGATAAGAGAACACTGTCCTTGATGTGCTTCTCTCATTAAAATTTAAACTTACACTAATGATATAACAATATAACAATCCCAAAGGGGGTCCTTCCCCTTCCCAATGAAAACACTTTCGTTTCCTTAAATGTCATTAATTGAAACAATAATGTTTTTATCCATAGTCATGAGCATGTATAGCTCAAAGAAAAATCTTTCATTTTCCATTTTTTCAAAACCACTTATTCATTATTTAATTTCATAAAATCATAGAAAAATCTCTATACGAACTTACCATTACTTACCAATTACTATTGGAAGTAATGATGGCTTTTACACAAGCTTTCTGAGAATGGTTGAACAACCCATCAACACTGAATGGAAAGAGCCTGTAATGTATGACAAACAAATTTGATCACATTAGTCACATAGTTTTCAATCAAATGTAATAATTGCAATTATCAAACATTCATACAATATCAAAGGATGTTTTAATCAGAGTACTTCCACAAGTACTCAGAGAGCACCACCCCTCTAATCAATGCTTCACGTGCATACTGTCTTAGCTCCTGCTAAGACATTCACACAGTACTTCTAAAAGTACTCAAAGAGCACCTAGCTCTCTACTCGTACCAATGGTTAATCAATGCACCATGGGCATATCCTAGCCTCTGCTAAGACATTCAAACAAATAGAATAAATGAACTTATACATTCAGTAATTCATTTTCCGAGCGCTGAGCTCCTTTACTCTTAATATCTACATAAGATATTTACACAATCATATAAAAATTCATTTTTATATAACACATAACTTGTTACATAACTTGTTCTGCTATGAGAACCAAAATGGTAAACAAAATGCTTCTCCCAACCCATGGGAGTTGGTTTCCACACCCAAATCGAGTCATTTTCACATCCAAACAGTTATTTGACAAAAACCATTCCAGGTCCAGTCTAGGATTCCTCTTGGCAACATCATGCCTATTACTCTGACACCGTCCCGTCTATGAGGAATTTTGGACCTCCTCCAACGGGCTCCAAAATCAATAGAGTTGCCTCAGGTTTTCCCCTCTTCACCATCTTGGCACACTCCTTTCCTTTTAAGATCATATATCTCTAGAGAGAGGAATTCCGGGCAAGTAAGCACCATCAACCCCTCCGGGTAGGCAACCACCATCAACCCAAGGCCTTCTAGCCTTTCCCAACTGTTCATAACCATTTAGTGTTTTAAATTTCTCTTTTAGAATTGTTTCCCTTAGTAAATTACACAATGAACTTTATGGACATTATACATAAAGAAAAATAAACTTTGTGTACATCATACATCATACTTGCCCTTAACACGGGTCCAATAATATCTAGATTAACAGGAAACATGACTAATATACACATGACTAACATACATGTGTTGTACATTATTTTTTCCCAAATAACAAAATCATGCACATTATAACATGATACTTAAACATTTACTATTGCAATTCGCATTTCAATGATTGTGATGATTTATTTTCACAGTTTCTTGTTTCCATTAAGCTACCCATGCTTACTATAAGCAATAATGCTAATCGCAAATATGGATTTCTTAAGCACGTATTATCTTACGCAATCATTTTAATTTCCTTCATAAAATGTTGTCATGCATAAAATTATATACAAATATTCATTAATGCGTATGTGTCAATAACGATTAGGGTATGAGTGCAAATATTTCCAATTCCCACAATATTCTGTTATCAACAGACTGACACATGAAGTAATTACCATAATCACTTGTTCACAATTTTCAAATAGCTTTAGTCAAAATCGATTCGTGCATATAACTTTCATTAGTTAGTCATTCATAACTAATCAATGCTATTAATAATCTTAATGCATCCATGACATGATTCATTCAAAAACTAGTCATTTAATGCATCCATGACGTCTCATTAAAAAACGAGTCAATCAACTAGTCATTATAGTCAAGTCTCACTACTTGACCCATTCTATATTTTTCACATCTGAAAGGTTTCATTCAATTCCATTTTAAACATTCTATCATCTTATATAAGGAATTTCCTCACCTTTTGCATTCATGCATTAGTTTCACCCACCATCATTATACACATTCATATTTTTTTTAAGTAGTGCATGGTAACTTTAGTTATGTTCACTAAATGTATGAGTAATATGTCCTATAACCACTGTTAATTAACGACTCTCACTTTCACTAGTGAGTACTCAGGTTGTTCATAAATACAACAAAGGTTGTATTGCCTTCTCACTTTCACTAGTGAGGGCCCAGGTTGTTCAAAAGTACAACAAAGGTTATATCGTCTTTTATCCTCAACAGGATTCCATTATTATGATAACTGTTTTGCAACAAAATTTATTACTCATTACTCTTTAATGTAGTTATAAACATGAATCACACATCTCATGTCAAGAGTAGACTACTGCATATATCATTCAATATGTAGATTGCTAGATTCATATAATAATCAATATGTAGATTTCTAGAATCATACTTTAACTGATGTCCATTAGAAGCATATCTCAATTTCTTTCGCTTAACAAATCCTAAAGGCGCCAGTGCTGCAACCTTTAGCTTTGATACCACTTGTAACATTTTCCATATCTATTAACCTTAAAAAAAAAAATTTACTTTCAACCATAAGGTAGAATTCACGTAACTCTAAACATACTTATGATAAGAATTTTATGAACTTCAAAGAAAATATACATAGGTAGTCCTATGCGTTTAACCCATGATTTAATTCCAAACTATTGAAGTCAGGTCACATGAACGGTTCTATGGTCTACATTAATTATTTTTCCATCGTACTGCTTACTTACAACAACCATTTGACACATATCACTCTACGGATATCGTTTTTCAATTACAATGGTACTGTCATCTCTTTCAAATTTATTTCTTTGTACTCAAACACAGGTTTAATCATGTACCTGCTGATTCGTTTTTATATTTTTTAGGTCACTTGGCCCTCTCCTTGCCATCTAATCTTCCCAGGTGATCAACAATGTACAAAGAGGCGGGAAGGCTTAGGTATAATCCCTAATCCCTAACCGTTTTCTTCATTTGTGCCCGCTCATTTGCTCGAAATTCGGCTCTGCCACCATGCTAGGTTTCGTGTCTCGATTCTCAACATAGTTCTGTTCCTGGAAGACTTCATAGCATTACATTCTTCACTCTATCATTGAACTCATAGGAACGCTGCCTATAATGCTTCTCGGAACTGAGATTTTGGATAAACTGTACATTCTCTTTGTGGTTCATTTCTATAAGAAAGGGTTATAACTCTTACAGAAATGGTGAATCCTTCGACCACCACTACGCACAGTGGAGTCGGTTCCATCCATGTCTCGTCACAGGTAATCCCTCGTTCTTCTTTGACTCAGTAAATGCAAATTGTTTTCTAGGGAACGAAAATGAATTTTAACAAAGGTTCTGGCGTACTAATCCCGCTTTTCCCTTTGACGGACCTATATCTTCTCCAAGTAGGAGGTCCGGCAAAACCATGGGAGTTTTTTCCATACCACCAGGTAAATTCTTCAGTTTTAAAGTTCCATTGATGTTTCTTAAAGGTTATGTAAATCCTTAAATTTTACTGACTCTGTGAGTTTAAGACCATTTTTCCCTCGTTACGTGCAGCTGTGATTTTCTTTCTACCCAGAGAAGAAATGTTCATCCTCTCTGTGAAGCTGCCGCAACTGATCGATTCTCTTCTTCCTGATTCAGGGACAGGTACTTAACCAACGTATTTAAGCTTACTCTCAAGCTCTGTCGGTCATCTTAGTTGGTTTAAAGTTAGGGATTTTAGCCTTGTGACAACTCTTTTATGCCTTTGCAAGGCTCAGTTATTAATTCTGTTGTATTAAATGAACCAGTACTTCGTGGTTTCTATAAATGTAATCTTTATTTTTTTAAAGCTTTATACATAGAAGTTTATTTCATGAAATTCATCATCACCCTGTTTTGACTAGATACTCTTGGGTGATTTTGTTATTGGTTCCTTGCTGGAGTTTTCACCTGAATGATATGGTTACCGTATTGACCGGTTATTACTCCTTTCGTCTCTTTATGTAATTATATATCTTTTCTCTTCGAGTATATTTTTTCTATTGATTCTCTCATACCATACTGCATTTGCCTGCAATGTTCTAAATTAGAATTCTTGTTTTTTTTCTTTTCTTTTCTTGAAAGTGAATATGTACATGCATAATATTTTATTCGAGTTTTGAATTTTCCGTCTACTATTCTCTTGCTGTTATACTTTCCAAATGTATACAAGATTACCAAAGCGGTTCTGTCAAGCTTGAGAATAAATGTTATTTTCTTGCAGAATGAATTTACTCATTTCCACTTATTTATGCTTTACTTCAGAGCAATTAAATCTGTAATAGCTTAGTAGTATTCAGGGTTTTATCTACTTATTTAACCTGGGGTGTCAGGACCACCTGTACTTTCTGTCCGTGTATAGATTTACTTCAAGGAACCACTGCGTCCTGGGTTAAGGTTTTAAATGTACCCATGACCAACAGTCTCCTCTATCGTTTAATCAAGAAAATATTCTTTAATAGGCATATGTAGGATTCTTTTATCCCTATAAAATATTTTCATAATCTATTTACTCCCTTCACAGTTCTCGTCTTCATTTCTTAACTTGCTTACAGTTTTGATAAACTGTGGGGTTTATTATAGAGATCTATGTAGTTACACAAATAACTTATAATTCCTTTTTTTTTAATCTTTTTACCACAAACAATCTCTGCTATTAAAAGAAATTAGTGGACTAACATATTGTTTCTTTGTTACAGTCTTATAGTTCATACAAATAGCCATTTTATTTTTATGAGATTCACCGTAGTATATATATAATTTGATTGATATATTTGAAAAGAAGCTTGAACTGTAATACAAAGTTTAGTCTGCGCTTTCTACTCAACTTACTGCTAATTTTTACAGTACCCAATCAGTTTTTAGCAAACTTAATTAAAGTTAATAAATGTAAGCAGACATATTACTTCATTCATTTACAACACAAATCTATAGGGTATTTTTTGACACTGTCAATAAGGTATAAATGAATACATGTGCACGTGTAGAATGAAGTTATTACAATACTTGAATTCACCAAAAAATACATAGATTACTTATTTGATTACGTAGTTTAAAGCTATGGTCCTCCCAACGATCAAGAGAGGCAATTATGTCCTCCTCTTGCCCCCGTGCTCCAATCTTGGATGGTACGGGTTAACAGTGGATGTTTCTACTGTGACCTCAGGATGCCTAGTCCAGTCAGTGCCAGAAACACTTTTCAGAATTACTGAGAGCTTTCCACTAGTCTCCACCAGCTCTGGAAATCCACCCTCTTCTTTCCTTCTCGACCAGAATCTCGTACTCCTCCTTGGGATCAGTCTCTTATCCCTAGAGGAGTTGGTAACTGTTTCCAACTGTCCCCAACCTCTTTCCAGTTCTTGGAAAACATTTACCATCAGCTTCTACTTTTTATCAAGTTATTTTTCATAACTAATTTTATTATCCTCATTAATAATCTTTCCTTAAAAAACAATAATTAAAATTGTCTTTTAACTAGATAACACTAGTTATCATTAATGCAGCTGTCACATCTCAACTATGCCCAACTTACTATTTCTTACGTACAATAAATTCAAATAGTAAATGCTATCCGCAGTAAACATTGGCAAAAATCAGAGAAAATACATTGCGAATCATCTGATGAGTCAATTGGTGCCACGTCCTTTACACTGGAGTCGGGCATGTCGACCTGGTGCTGAGCCACAAGAATTTCTTGGATCTCTCTCTTTATCTCTTGTAGTAAACACTTCAATTTTAAGTTTTCTTCAATAAAAGATTTAACAAAAAAAAAAAAAAAATTAAAAAATTAAAAAATAAAAAATAAAATAAAATAAAAAATTCCCATCAACACACAACAACGACCTGATAGCAATGTCACTACATCTGCCTAAGTGGCTTTTATTTTTTAATAGGATTGTAGTAGAAAAACAATTGTAGGAAACTATGAATGAGAATATCATAATTGAGGATGTGTTTATTGCTTCTTCCCACTTCTATACATATATACAATTAGCTCTAGCAAGATGCAAGCTCAATTTTCAAAAGAAAAAAATTGTAATTATATATATTTTTTAATCTTATTCTTTTTATTTTTCATTTTTATCTCATAAACAATGTTTTTTTTTTAATAATTATATATCTACATTTTAATGAAATAAATGAATCATAAAATTTAAAAATCTAATTAAATATTTGTATTAAAAGTTTTATTTGAAAATGTATATTTTCTTATCCATTATTTTATTAATTTTTATTCAATTCTTATAATTGTATATTTCGTTAAAAATTAAAATTGTCACACTAAATTCTATCCAATTTATTTGAAGTTTGTTTTCAAACAAAATATTTATAAATATTCACCTCCTTCAAATTATTGTGCAAAATATTTTTCAATTTATTAACAGGTTGTTTTTTAGATTAATTTGAAATATATATATAAATAAGTTATATATAAAATGTGCTTTTTTCAACTAACAAATTTTGAAATTTGATTTAGAATATGTTTATACTAAACACTCTTTAATTTAATATATTTTGTTGGTGAACTAATTTGAAATATATCTATAAATACATATTATATAAAATGTGTTTTTTTTTTTTTTTCAAAGATTGAACAAAACTTGTGAGACCAAGCCTTCTCGCCAACCACATCCTCAAGACTATCTATACTCTATCCTCAAGACTATCCCTAATATGTTATCAATTAATTTAGAATATAATGTAGAATATATTTTTAAATAAATTATAAATATATTTACTATCCCTAATGTTTTATCAGTTTAATTTAGAATATAATTTAGAATATATTTTTAAATAATATATATATATATATATATATATATATATATATATATCCAAATTTATTCTTAATAAAATTATAAATTCAAATTTCATAAGAAAGATGAGAATATAAATCAATAAAATTATAAATTCAAATTTCATAAGAAAAATGAAAATATAAGTCACGAAAGAAAATACTGACAAACATGTAAATTCAATTTTAAACCAATCCCATAAAAATAAAATCTATAAACATAGAAGCTCAGGACAAAATCCAAATATGTGTGACATTTGATCTTCATGTGTCAACAAAATGAAAATCTCAGATGATAAACAATTTGTAAATTGTTGATCAGATAAAACATATCTCAAATGGTAAACAGTTTGTAAAACATAATATCGAGACAATCCCTGATTATGTAATACATTACCTAACAAGAAGTTACTATAAGGGACCATGCAACAACTAATTAATAAAAATGAATTTTTTTTATTATAATTAATTATTATAAATTTTACATTTACACAAAAATTATTAATACTTATAATTTTTTTTTTAAATTTTATTTTATTAATAATTAATAATTATATTTTATTCTCTTAAAATATTAATTAAACTAATAGTAATTTAATTAAATAGCATTATGCGTTGTGTATGAAAAGGCTACCAAATATCTGTCAAATTCAACGAGTTAGTAGGATATATATTTTCCGAGTGTTTTAAAGTCAAACTGCGGGTTTTTGGTTTTTCTATTTTGTTTGAATTATTCATTATATGCTAGTTGTAATTGATGTTTTTTATTTTTAATCCTGCCGATAAAAATTTGTTACAATATAAAAAGAAAGAAAAATAAGAATCTATTATTTAAAGTAAATGATTATAAAAATCATGTGGTTCATTAAGAGATGTGAATAAAGGTAATGCAACCTGTTTCACATGCATGGATTTTAAATGGTGTTACCTTGTAAATATCTCTTTTATTATGATAACTTTTAAAACATTTAATCATCTGGTTAAAAAAAAACATTTAATCATAAAGTCTCAATACAATTTCTTATCACTGGTTAAAAAAAAATATTCATTATTTTATATTAAAATAAGTTTTTAAAATTTATTATTTATTAGTAAATAATTTTATTATCGGTCAATAAAAACAATTATTCAAATATATATTTTTTTATTGGTTTCGTAGGCTAACATTGAAAAGATACCCTTCGCACATGAATTTGTTTTAGTCATTTATAGGATTCGGTGAAAGCGTCAAAGTTTAATGGGAAGGATTCCGTCAAAATTTAATGGGAAAATTACGTGTAGTTGCGGTTTTTTTTCCTTCCATGTTTGGTATGATGCTGGCACCTTCCAGAGCTTTAATGAAGATAATTACAACACAAGAGCTTTAATGATTGAGAAACTAAGTTGTACATATTGCAGCAGTCATAAATATAATATTTCAAATCTTAGTTGTGTGGTAAAGTTTTTTAAGTTAATTTAAAAGAGTTTTTATATATGTTAAAATATAATTGGTCACAAAGGTGATAGTAAAGTTTTATGATTGGATAAGTTGAATACTGTTTTCTTATCCAATTTTATAAAGAAAATGTCTCTAGCTTAATAATAAGATAAATGATTTTTTATGAAAATTTTAGTTTATATTTTATTTTTAATTTTCAATTTTTTTCACAAATTGAATAAAGAAGATGCTTAAAGAATTAGGGCCATGGTTTAAGCATATACTTCCTTAACCTATTATATTTTATTTGATTTATTTAACACTCTAAAAAGTCTTTCAATATGAGATTGTTTTTTCAAGTATTAGAACAACCATGGGTAGGAACATATAATAAATTGATTTAAATATAAGTAAAATTGTATTATGAATAAAGATAAAATTATTTTTTGTCAACAAATTTTATTTATTTAGCATCAAAATTTTAATAATAGAGAATTACATTTACATTGAATCATTTTTTTATTTATAGTATTATTGACATATTTTAATATAAAAAACATAAATAATATAGTAAATGCAAGTAAATAGAGGAATTAGTGAATGCAAAAAAACAAAATAGGCAATAAAAGTGGAGAAAGTAGGTTTATGTGTCATCTAAAAATAATGAACTTTTATTTTTCAACTTGTAGAAGACAAATACTAACATACCCCAAAGTGAGGAAATGAAAAGCCGAATTGAATCATAATCACCCTAGGTCCATCTTAACTCCGGATCTATCAAGCGCCGAGAGGGATCAAATCTCTGGAGCTGCAAGCCTCTTTTTTGAGTGCAAAAATTGAGGAGAGGTTTGCACTTAGAGAGATTTTTTCCCTCCCAGCGCTTGATAGATCCATAGTTAAGATGGATCTAGGTTGGTTTCAGTGGTGTGCGGCGAAGGAAAACCTATCGATAATATGAGGAACATATAATTAATTTTATCAATAATATGTAAATAACTTTAATATTAATATAGCCATTTTAAATATGCTAAATATATTTGAGATTTATCGATTAGTTGCCTCAGTTTGTTGAGATGATAAATATTGTAAAATAACTTTAATGATGAAAAATCATGAAATACATTTTTTGAATGCAAAGTGAAAATGTAATAATATTGAATGATAGAAAATGTGAATAATAAGAATGTAGTAAATTACAAATAGCCTTCATTTTTATCAATCTCAAACTATTTTCTTGTACTATCGCCCTTGTTAGTTTTGTCATCTTTTCATATCGATTATATGAAAAAGATAGTTGAAATCATAAACCATTTAAATATTTAGCTCAAGTTGTTGTAGTAAACATCATACCTTGTCTCTCTTGCTCTCCAATATTATTAGGTTTAATTACTATAACACAAAAATAAATCTATATTGTCAATAATTTTTTGTGCTTACACTGAAATCAATCCACACTATTAACCCAATGACTTTAAAATTAATGTACCATCATACATCTAATTACATCAAATTAGAAATCAACATGTACACTAAAATCAATGCATCTAATGAAAAAAAATCAAATAATATTAGAAAACAACATCTACACTGAAATGAATGCATCTAATGCAAGTAATCAAATAGGATTAGAAATCAACATCTACACTCAAATCAATGCATCTAGTGCAAACAATCGAATAGGATTATAAACCACCATCTACATTAAATTCAATGCATTTAGTGCAAGTAATCAAATAGGATTAGAAATCATATATATTGAAATCAATGCTTCTAGTGTAAGCAATCAAATATAATTAGAAATCAACATCTACATTGAAATTAATGCATCTAGTGCAAGCAATCAAATAATATTAGAAATAACCATCTACACTAAAATCAATGCATTTAGTGCAAGCAATCGAATAGGATTAGAAATCATTGACATTGAAATCAATGCATCTAGTGCAAGTAATCAAATATCATTAGAAATCAAAATCTACACTAAAATCAATGCATCTAGTTCAAGCAATCAAATAGGATTAGAAATCACCACCTACACTGAAATCAATACATCTATTGCAATAAATATTCTTCCCTCTCCCCCCTCCATATATATTTATATGTCCCTCCATATCTCCTTTTCTGTATGTTTATCTCACCCCCACAAACACGCACACTCTCTCACTCCATATTTATCAATATTTTTGTCCATCCCTCCCTGTCTCCATCTATCTCTTCTTTCTCTGCACCTTCCATCTATATCTCTATCTCCCTTTGTCTCTCTATATCAACCCCAAAACATAAAATCTCTTTCTCCAATCTATATATATCACTCCCTCCTCCTCTCCCTCCCTCTCTCTCTCCTTCTTATATCTCTCTTCCCTCCTGCTATGCTCTCTCCCTCTCTCTTCATCTTCCTTATCACTCCCTCTCTCTCTCTAGCTTTCACTCTCAATGTATTTCTTCTTACCTCCCTCTCTCTCCCCCTCCATCTCCATGTCTCTTTCCCTCCCTCTCTCCACTATCTCTCTTCCTTTCTCTCCCACCTCTCTCTCTATCTTCACCTTCCAAATTTGTTAATATATGCCTCTCTCTCTCTCCTCCCTTCTCTCCATATGTTCCTCTTTATCTCTTTATCTCACCCCAAACATACACACTCTCTCTCCATCTCTCCCTTGTCACTCCCTCTCTCTCTCTCCACTTGTCACACTATGTATTTCTTCTTCCCTCCCACTCTCCTCCTATCTCCCTCCTTCTCTCCTCCTCTCTCTCAATTCCCCTCCATTTTCCTTCCTCTCTCTCCCTTTCTCTCCTACCTCCCTCTCTCTTCCCCCCATCACTCTCTCTCTCTTCCCCCATCACTCTACCTCTCTCTCCAACTATGTTACTATATCCCTCCCTTCCTTCGTCTCTCTCCTTCTCTCCCGCCTTGTCTCCATCACTCCTTCTACGTCTCTTTATCTCACCCCTAAACATACATGCTCTCTCTCCATCTCTCCCTTGTCACTCCCTCTCTCTCCACTTCTCACTATCTATGTATTTCTTCTTCTCTCTCTCTCTCTCTCTCTCTCTACCCTCTCTCCTTCTCTCTCTCTCCCACCTCCCTCTTTATGTCTCCCTCTCCATTTCTTACCCTTTTATACCTCTCTCACTCCTCTCCCACTCTCTCTCTTCATTCCTCCTCTCCCCTCTCCCTCAATTTATCTCCATCTCTCCTTTGTCACTCGTGCTATTTCTCCACATTTATCATATGTCTTTGTTCTTCCCTCCCATATATATCTAGAGTTAATGTGTGTGTGTATATATATATATATATATATATATATATATATATATATAACAAATTTAATATTGTATTAATATAAAGTTATTAAATTTAATAATATTAATGTTAGGATTAATAATGTTCTTTTTGCATGCTATTATTATTAATTTGGTCCATAGGCTTCATATATAATTAGATGTCGATTTCTACTCCTATTTGATATATTTTTATTTATTTGCCTTGCCTTTTTATATCTCTTTTATAAATATAGTATTTGGCTCATGGTATTAATAATAATTTATCCCATGGTATTTGGCCCATAGGATTCACCTAAATAAAACCTCTTTTTTGAGTTTTTGTAAATACAAAGAGGTTTACAGAGTAAATATAAAAAGAGATTTTATTTATTTACCATACCTCTAGTTTATTTATATTTTTATTTGTTTACCATACCTCCCAAACAAGTAGAAATACCTCTAGTTTATTTATATTTATATTTATTTACCATACCTCCCGAGTAAGTAGAAACACCTCTAGTTTATTTATATTTTTATTTCTTTACCATACCTCTAAGTAAGTAGAAATACCTCTAGTTTATTTATATTTCTATTTCTTTAAAATATCTCTTTTTTTAGTGTTCTTAAAACTCTTCATATTTAAAATTTATATTGTTTAAATTTAATTTAATTTTAATTTTAATTGTTTTTTTATATGGTTGTGTAAGTTATTCTTTCAGCCAACATTATTTAGATTTTTTTTTTTTTTTTTTTGTAATTTCGGCTTCCGACATAATTACACATCGGGGTCATACTGGGCTATAGAATGCGCCTCTCGTCACAATGATATTTTTTTTAAGGATAAGAAAAGTTTCTTGATTGGTTTGTGAATAAGTAATAGAAGATCAATCCAGTATGGCCCACTAATAATGTAATAACATGCTTTTTTAGGTGGTTAACCACACTTTTATATACTTTAGACAATGCGAAGACAAGTTTTTTTGAGTTAGTAAAATGACATGAGTAGTGATAATATTGGTAGTACAATTTCTTGATATTTCCAAGTTTTTGACAATTATAATGGCCCTCATATATAGGGCACGGCTATGGGAGTATTTTCTTCTACTCATTCAACCAATTTGAGAGTTAATGTTTAGGAAAATAAACACGCACTTGCATGCTTGAACCCTTTATAACTTATGATAGAATGTGACATGTAGAAGGAACATGTGCTTCTCTTGGCCTCTAAGGAAGGTTTTGGGTTCATTGGTTCAAAGGCTAACTCGATTCACTTGCAAGGAGATAAGTGTCGAGAGGGTGGAAATCAAAGGATGCATAAATTATGTAAGGTCATTGGAAGTCAAGGAATGATTATTTTCTTAGTTGTGGGTGAATATATTGTAGTCAACCAAATCCTTGACCTTTTAGGATGCACTTTGGCACTGAATTTTATTGGAAAGAGAATAGGGATGGACTACCTTCTAAGAGAGATAAAGTAGAACCTAGAGTTCATGTTTAGGCTAGTTCATCCAGTAGCAAGAGGATGCATTGGTTTTATCTTTTTCAAGGAAAAATATGTAGTTTCTATCTTAAAATAAGTTTGGTTTATGGATAGTCCTTACTTGTCTATAAAAAGTTGTCACCCTTTTTTTATGCTAGGGATGAGACCATGTTAGGCACCCTAGTGTGGATAAAAATTATAGGGTTCCCCATGGAATATTAGACTATTTAGGATTTATGCATAATTGACAATAAGCTAGTAAAAACTATTCTAGTGGATGATAGCTTTGTCTATGAAAAATGTAGTTCAATTGAAAGGAGTAAGTAGGTCTATTTTTTAGACAATTGATTTAGTTATTAAAAGAAATCAAATTTATTCTTTACATATTATTTCCCTACTCCCCATAAATTGACACATTTGTTATGCTATACATGGTGGCCATACTTGTTGGTCCTTCACTTTTCATAGGAAATATAACTTGTAACCTCTTTTGATTAAACAAAAAAGTTAAAATAAATAACTTTAAATTTATTTAATTTATTACAAATAAGTTAACCATATAAATTTGAAAGATGAATACCAATATTAATAACCTAATTTTTACTGAAAATAATGGGTTTTTTTAATCTCAATGTAACATGTAGAATATCCAAACAAGATAGATTTTTTTGTTAAAATGGTTTTAAAAAGCATAAGAAACATTAAAAAAGATGCACATCATCTCTCCAAAAATTTCTACGATTTCAAGTTGAATGTTTGCAATCAATTTTTAGTATGAATGGTTAAATGGTGAAAATTGTAGGTTATTTATGTGTTAAGATAATGTCCTTGGCATAAGAATCTATAATTGTGACAATGGAAAAACTTGTCGAGAAAGCTCAAAGTCAATGCTCATCAACCAAAGTGTCTGTGCAAATAATTATAAATTATTAAACTCCAACATTATTTGCATATTTAAAACTCTATATTAAAAAATACCATGTATAGAATAACCTCATATTATTATACATTTATTATAAATTCAAAATATTGAATCTAAAAGCACCTTAGTTTAGAAATCCTAACTATGATTCCAATTATAGATTTGGGATATCAAATAATTCAACCACATTGTGATCCATCAAACAATATCCCTTCATATGACTTTCATTGAGAAACACATTTTCATAAGTTTTTGTGTTAAGCTATTTTCTCATTGTCATATTTGTTGGTACATTGTAATTTTTTCTAATCAATGTTTTTAATATGCTTTAATTGAATTCAATGTTTTATTTACTAATTATTTTATTTTTGTAAAATGACTTATATCTATTTTTTTTAAATTAAATTTATTAAATGTAATCATGTTTTAATGTTCATATTCAAGTGATAGGATTTCAAAATTTGTAATTTAATTATCAATAATTATTAAGTGAATGTAGGATGTAACCTCTATGGAATATTCTCGAATTTTGTTAGTCGTATATGCAAATCAATGATTGAAATTTACTTACTTTCTTTTTGTTTTTTTTGTTTTTTAATTAAATTGATTAATTAAAAAATCCATATAAACAAATATCATATGAAATGAGTTATGAAATATTGAATAAGTCATAAGTCATGATATTGGCTCATTATCTTTTAACAAAGTCTATTTACAAATTAAAAATCTCCATAGTAAAGTGAGGATGTATCTACATGCATAGAAATCTTATATATATATAATTTTTCTAATTAATGATAGTAAAAGTAAAAAAATTCAAATAAAGTTATAAATTAGTTAGCTTTATGGTTTTATAATTTTAACAACGTAAAATGTATTATGAAGAGTTTTTATGTTTATTATGATTTTTGCCTATTTTGAAAAGTGTTTATGTTTATTATGATTTCTATCTATTAATATTTATTAGTCATTTAACTTATATAGTCTCACTAATATTATTTATATGGCAAACCTTAAAAAATCTATCCATGCCACTAAATCTTAGTTTTAAGATGTTTCATAGCAAACATATTCATTGATAGATCTATATAACAATATGTTATTATCCATGGTTAGGAAAATGTTTTTGTCTTATATTAGATATAAGAACTTTTTTTGGTTTAAATGTAACTTTTTGTGTATGAAGCTCTTCATTATTATTATTAATTTATCTTAAACGTCATTGTTATTTTCTTTTAAAAACAATTAGAAAAATAGACATTCTAATCATTTATCTTAAGTGTCATTGTTACTTTCTTTTAAAAACAATTAGAAAAATAGATATTCTAAAATTTCAATCGTTATTTTATAAATTTAGTTAAATTTTAAAATAATAAAAATATTATTTATATTGATATAGAATTATTAAATTTATTTTAATTATTATTTTATTAATTTTAAAATAATAAAAATACTATAAGAAATTATATATATTTAACAAAATGCTAAATACATAAAACAACTTTGGTCTCATTTTTATTAATTAATATTTATGGAGGAAAAAACAATTTTTAAAGATTATATTCACATATTTTATTTTAAACATTAAGTAGGTTATTTTTAACATGTCTATTAAATATATATTTAATTCTGATATATGTATTTGATTATCTTTACATGATTTATTAACTAATTAAATAGTAGAACATACCAATTTAAAGCAAAGTGATTTACTATTTTTTTTTTTTTGGGTTTTCAAAAAAAATATTTACAATTTGATTTTTCAAATCTAACCTTATGATTTTATGACATGATCGCGTAGGCTATTGTAGATCTGAGACCATGTTAGGCCATTATGGCTCCGAGTTTTTGTTGATAGAGAACAACACGATCAATTCAGCGGTTTGGATTTTTATGACATGATCACGTAGGCTATTGTAGATTTGACACCATGTTAGGCCATTATGGCTCCGAGTTTTTGTTGATTGAGAACAACACAACCAATTCAATGGTTTGGATTTTTATGACATGATCGCGTAGGCTATTATAGATCTGAGACCATGTTAGGCCATTATGGCTCTGAGTTTTTGTTGATTGAGAACAACATGACCAATTCAATGGTTTGGATTTTTATGACATGATCACGTAGGCTATTGTAGATTTGAGACCATGTTAGGCCATTATGGCTCCGAGTTTTTGTTGATTGAGAATAACACAACCAATTCAGTGGTTTGGATTTTTATGAAATGATCACGTAGGCTATTGTAGATCTGAGACCATGTTAGGCCATTATGGCTCCGAGTTTTTGTTGATTGAGAACAACACAACCAATTCAATGGTTTGGATTTTTATGACATGATCGTGTAGGCTATTGTAGATCTGAGACCATGTTAGGCCATTATGGCTCCGAGTTTTTGTTGATAGAGAATAGCACGACCAAGTCAGTGGATTGGATTTTTATGACGTAATTGTGTAAGCAATTTGAGATCTGAGACCATGTTAGGCCATTATGGCTCTGAGTTTTTGTTGATTGAGAACATCATGACCAATTCAATGGTTTGGATTTTTATGACATGATCGCGTAGGCTATTGTAGATCTGAGACCATGTTAGGCCATTATGGCTCCGAGTTTTTTTTATTGAGAACAACACGACCAATTCAGTGGTTTGGATTTTTATGACATGATCGCATAGGCTATTGTAGATCTGAGACCATGTTAGGCCATTATGGCTTCGAGTTTTTGTTGATTGAGAACAACATGATCAATTCATTGGTTTGGTTTTTTATGACATGATCGCGCAGGCTATTGTAGATCTGAGACCATGTTAGGCCATTATGGCTCCAAGTTTTTGTTGATTGAGAACAACACAACCAATTTAGTGGTTTGGATTTTTATGACATGATCGCGTAGGCTATTGTAGATCTGAGACCATGTTAGGCCATTATGGCTCCGAGTTTTTGTTGATTGAGAATAACATGACCAATTCAGTGGTTTGGATTTTTATGACACGGTCGCGTAGGCTATTGTAGATCTGAGACCATGTTAGGCCATTATGGCTCCGAGTTTTTGTTGATTGAGAACTACAAAACCAATTCAATGGTTTGGATTATTGTTCGTGTTCCTGTTCTTCACCTCAAAGCACTAAAATGAATAGAATAAAATAGCAGCGGGGTTCCAAACAATGTACTATTTTCTTTTTGCAGATATGGCCTATACATTTTCTTTCTTGCAACGCCATAAACGACAAATATCTTGGCAATTAAATTATGTAATGGCAAGAAAACATGTGGAAAAGATCTCTTGATGGTTCAATTGTCGAATGGTAAGATAACATTTGCAAAAGGAAAATAATTATTTGTTTGGACACGAGACAGACTATAAGTGGCTCTGGATAGAATTGATAGAACCGCTCCCTTAAAGAACTCCTTCGGCCTAATTAAGAACTATGTAGTAAGTCAATAATTGGCTCAATGTCTTTTCATTTTTTCCATTGGATATCACATTGTTCAGGTTCAATGAACAAAAAAAGTTGCTTAATATTTTCCACCACAAACAACCTATCATCAATTAAAAAAACCCCACTAATGTTTAAATTTCCCTTCATCTTACTTGTCAAATTAAATTTTTAGTATTGAAATTTATATTTTTGCCTTGTGAATAAAAATACCCATTAATATTGGAATTTACTTTTCACCTTACTTTTTCTTCAATAGAAAAAAAAATTTCCATTAAAATGAAAAAATTACATAAATCTTGGAGTTATAGAATAAAGTCTCAAAACATTATATATAATGTGTCATGAACACAACAACCAAATATCTCTTCATGCCACTATCGAGGCTCATGCACCCACACGTCAATCCATCATTGTATGACAACATAAGTATAGAAAGCATCAATCACCCACGCATCGATGCATCATTTTATGAAAACACAAGTATAGAAAGTATCAATCGAAAATGCATCAACAACCCAAAAAAGAAAATTCTCTCACCCTTTCATATCACCGAAGTATGAAAACTACGATCCCAACAGAGAACAGAGTGTGACAGCGCTTGACAGATAAACACAGAGGCCCAAAAGTGTGAGAGCAGAAACAAAAATAGGACAGACCATAGAAACAAAAATAGGACAAACCCGATCTCACAGCAAATGCTAATAAATGACCTTATAGTAGAAAAAAAAATATCCAGGTGACCCTCTCTCAGTATGTGCCAAAGGCATACACCTAATCATGAATTCTATCTGTATGTAGACCAAGCACATTGCCAATAACCAACTTCCTCTTCAAGAAGTTCATCCCATCGTGGATCCACTACAGCCCTAGCAGCCATCTCTCTAAGCGCTATTGGAGGTATTTGTAGGGACATAAAACCATGCCCAATTATGGGTTGTATGCTATGCTCTGTTCTCCAATGTTTGTAGCTTCAAAGTTTTATACCAAGGATGATTGGACCTCCAATATCCTTAAGGAAGAGAAAATATAGCTGACCCAATAACTTTTAATCATTTACACATCATCATCGTCCTCAGTACCAACATTCAAAGCATTCAACTGAGCAATCAATTTGTTCTTTCTTTCTTCGTAGGTTAGTTTCCTTGTTCTCTACCTTCACGTTGGACATAAGACCATGCCCAATTCTAGGCTGTATGTTATGCTCTGGCCTCCAAAGTTTGTAGCTTCAAAGTTTTATACCAAGGATGCTTGGACCTCCAAGATCCTTAAGGAAGAAAAAATATAGCTGAACCAATAACGTTTAATCATTTACTCATCATCATCATCCTCAACACCAGCATTCAAATCATTCAATTGAGAAATCAATTTGTTCTTTCTTTCTTCGTAGGTTAGTTTCCGTGTTCTCTTCCTTCACGTTGGACATAATATCGTGCCCAATTCTGAGCTGTATGCTATGCTCTAGCCTCCAAAGTTTGTAGCTTCAAAGTTTTATACCAAGGATGCTTGGACCTCCAAGATCCTTAAGGAAGAGAAAATACATTTGACCCAATAACTTTTAATAATTTACTCATAATTATTTCATTGTTCATTTTCCTGTTTTGTGGTCAGTTGTTTTTAATTTTGTGGATGTGCTCTTGATTATCTTCACTGGTAAGCACGATCCTAACTTCAGAGGAGCCCAAGATTGCTTTTAAGTTTTAATAATTTTTCTAACAGATTGACATATTTGCTATTGAATTGATAATGTTATGGGAGGCAAAAGTAACTTCCGGTGCAATTAATGATGCGGTAAAAAATGGTTTGGTAAGATGCTTATCAAGGGGTGTAAAAGGTATTACCATGAACTTAACAAGGCAACACCAATAGACCACTTTCCCCTTCCTTTCATTGACCAGGTATAAGACACATTGGCAGGAAAGAAATTCTTTTCTTTCCTCGATGGCTTTAGTGGATACAATCAAATCCAAATTTCCCTTGAAGACCAAGACAAAACTACTTTTACCTATCCATGGGGGACATTTGACTACCGAGTCTTACCTTTTGGCCTATGCAATGCCCCTGCTACATTCCAAAGGGCCATTATCAACATCTTTGCAGACTTAATAAATGAAGGTCTCGAAGTATATATGGATGACTTCACACCTTATGGGGATGACTTTGAGCCAGCATTAGAAAATTTAGAAAAGGTGCTGCAAAGATGTATTGACACTAGGCTTTGTTTAAGCCATGAAAAGTGTCATATGATGATGACCAAAGGAGTTATCTTAGGGAATTATATTTCAGCTGCTGGAATTCAGGTGGACCCAGCTAAAATTCAAATAATCTTGTTAATACCCACACCCACCACACAAACAGAGGTGCGTAGCTTTCTTGGATTTTCTGGTTACTATAGAAGATTTATAGAACATTATTCTCGAATAGCTGCACCTTTATATGCACTAACTAGAAATGTTGATTTCATTTGGACAGATAAATGTGACAATTCCTTCAATGATCTGAAAAATCTTGTTTCAACAGCCCTAGTGCTGAGGGGCCCAAATTGGAATTTGCCATTTCAAATTTCATCTGATGCCTCAGACACAGAAATTGGAGCAGTACTTGGGCAGGAGGAAGACAAGAAGCCATATGCAATCTATTACATTAGCAAAAATCTATCCCCTTCTGAATTAAATTATACTGTGACTGAGAAGGAATTTTTAGCTGTAGTTCATGCTGTAAATAAGTTTAGACATTATATAACTGGGTATCCTGTAGTATTATATACTGATCACTCTGCCATTAATGTTTTAGCAAATAAACCTGTTACAAATGGAAGAGTGACAAGATGGTTGATTTTATTGCAGGAATTCGATATTACAATCAAAGATCGACCTGGAAAGGAGAACCCTGTAGCTGATTTTCTGTCAAGAATGCCAAAGCCAACAGATACAGAAGCAGTTGAAGACCACTTCCCAGATGAACATCTGTTCACTGTCACTGTCAGAACCCCATGGTATGCTGATATAGAAAATTATTTGGCAATAGGTAAATTACCTAAACATCTATCCCTTAATGAACGAAAGCAGATAATACAGCGTAGTACCCGATTCTCTTGGGTTGGGTGCTACCTATTTCACACAGGGGCAGATATGAAAATAAGAAGATGCGTTCGGGAGGATGAAGTATTTGATATTTTGAAAGCATGCCATGATGGGCAATGTGGCGGGCATTTTGCAGATCGTAGAGCTGCCCATAAGGTTTTACGAATAGGCTATTAATCACTATTAGTGTTATGGTAGGTAATTGGAGTGACGATGTTGTCTGTTTAATAAGCTTATTGTTATCAACAAAATTTTACTCAGCTATGATTTTTGAATTAGGCTGGCAACAAAAAGCAGATATCAATCATAATTGTAAACTTTGGATCCAATACGCCATCGAACACTCTGTCAGCATGTTTCAAATTTTCAAATCGGAATTATTAGATGGAGTCGAATTGGCAGTCCAATCAATGCCTGCTTTCCGTAAAAGTAAAAAAAGATTCTTTTCTAGATATTGAGATAGATCCGATGGCTTTTGTCAACAAGTGGAAAAAATCTGATGATAAATATATTTTTCCACAGAAGAATCTTTATGTTACTACCGACACAATAAAGTTTGACATAGGACAATCATCGAAGGCGCCAATAAAAGGAGAATCTTCTACATTTTCAACAAAAGGAAAAGAGAAAGCATCCGATGAAAAAGCTACCTTGTTCGTAGATCTGTACCAAGATGCTCATGACCCACAAGAACATGAATGGGAATCAGAATATCTAGAATGGCTGAACCAATCTTGGCTGAACCAAAAGCTTGGGACATCCTCATCAGAAGAGGACCATTCTCTTTCTTTCTCTTTTTTTTTTTTTTGCTTCCATACTTGTGAACATATTATAAGCAAAAAAAAAGGATAATGTTTCTATACCAAATTAGGATAACCACTAGATTGGATAATGTTTCTATTTTTTCTTTAGCAGAAAAAAGAATGGCTGGAATTGTTTTTGACTGGTGGATGGGACCGTCAGATGAAGAAAGAATGAATGTAGCTGTTGCTGGTTTAGATACTCTAGAATTACTGCTCAAAACTCAATTTGTCCTTGAGCCCGCAGATGAGAAAAAACAAATTATAACAGATCTTGCAAGAATGGAATTGAAAGATTTGAAATTTTTAGATCAGTTTGGAAATGACTATATGTCTAAGATCTATAAGGCAAATGTTACAAATGAACTCAAAATATTGCGTTTTTGTCAAAGTTACCAGGAAATTTAGGTGACTTAATTATGAAAGATCTGGATATCCAGGGAAAGAAAATTGACCAAATTTATTGGATAGATCTTCTATTTCGGTGTCAAGAGAAAGTTAAATATTTGTGTTGGCAAAAGAAAGCTCAAGATTTTTCTCCTGGTCTTGACATTTGTAGATCTATGTTACCATGGACACCTTTTAGAAAGAAAAAATCCAAGAGATATGGAAAATTTAGACCCAAGCGAGTAGCAAATCCTAAACGGCCTTTTAGAAAGTTTAAATATTTGAAGAAGCGCAAACAGCCTAAACGAGATAATGCCTGTTTCATATGCAAACAAGAAGATCATTTTGCAAAAAAATGTCCTAAAAGCTCTTCAAATAAGTTGAAAGCCTATATAGAAATTGATGATTTTGTCGATAATTGGTCAGTGGTAGATTCTCAAGATGAAGTGTCAAATGTATATATTTTGACTGATGCTTCTTTCTTTGATAGTGAATCAGTTCCAGATACATCCCAAAAAATGAATCGATGTTATAATCATTCAGACTGTGAAGAAGACACAAAACTTCATTATAGTGATGTCTATAGTGAGAACATTGATGAAACTTATGAATCTAGTTCAGATGTCACTGTATCTATTGCACCATCTTTTAAATCTTTCAAATATACAGGTACCGAGAATTATAAAACACCTCTGAATTCTTAAACAAGTTTCAATTCTTTTTTTCCATATCCAAAGACAGTCACTTCGTCTTCCTCAATACCTGCTCCAGTCTCTGATGATCTTGAAGAAAGTAATTTTCTTAAAAAGATTGTCAAAACAAACAATTTGTTATATATTCCAGTTGAAGTCCAAGTTAAAGGTGAATGGATCAATGTTGATGCTTTCATTGATACTGGAGGCTCCAACAACTTAGCTCGCGCGTCTTTGTTTAAAGTTTTATGGAAACCTTTGAAAAATATTCTTGTTTCAGAAACTGTTGGGGGAACCTTCAATCTCACCCACTATGTAGATAATGTTTCTTTAATATTTGGGGGGAGTATTGTAAAATTCTCTGCAATACAACACTATGATACATCTGCAAGTTTATTTTTGGGAATGCCTTTTATTAATTATGTCTTTCTTGTTACAATAAGCGAAGATAAAGTCATTCTGAATATCAAGAAAAAAGCAATATCAGTTCCCAGATTAACAATGGCTAATTCAGAAGAAAGAAGAGAGAATAGCCAGAAAAAATTAGGTACAAGAAAAGTGATGGATTTGTAATCCTCCAAACTGATGCATCAGATGATTACTGGGCAGCAGTCCTTTTTGAAAGAAAGGAGGAGAAGGGAGAAGAAATTCTCTTGATGCATAAGCACATAAAATTTCTTCTCCCTTCTCCTCCTTTCTTTCAAAAAGGATTGCTGCCCAATAATCATCTGATGCATCAGTTTGGAGGATTATAAATCCACGTTAGAATTGGTATCTCCCTAAATTTGTAGAGATAGAAGCGGGGGAGAGGGAGGGAAGGGGAAGAGAGAGAGGGGGAGGGAGAGGAGGAGGGAGTGATAGATAGATGGATTGGAGAAAGAGAGTACATGTTTTGGGGTTTATATAGAGAGACAAAGGGAGATAGAGATATTGATGGAAGGTGAAGAGAAAGAAGAGATAGATGGAGACAGGAATGGAGGGATAAAGATATTGATAAATATGGAGTGAGAGAGTGTGTGTGTTTGTGGGGTTGAGATAAAGAGACGAAGAAGGAGATATAAATGGACATATAGATATATATGGAGGGGGGAGAGAGGGAAGAATATTTCTTACAATAGATGCATTGATTTCAGTGTAGATGGTGATTCCTAATCCTATTTGATTCCTTGCACTAGATGCATTAATTTTAGTGTATATTTTGATTTCTAATGATATTTGATTACTTGCACTAGATGCATTTATTTCAATGTAGAAGATTTCTAATTCTATTTGATTTCTTGCACTAAATGCATTGATTTCAGTGTAGATGGTGATTTGTAATCCTATTTGATTGCTTGCACTAGATGCATTAATTTCAATGTAGATGTCGATTTATAATTATATTTGATTGCTTTACATTATAAGTATTCATTTTTCATCTCTCCTGATTTCTACTCTGTTACTTCTGATAAATGCATTGATTTTTAGTGGATATGTTGGTTTCTAATCCTATTTTATTATTTGCACTAGATGCGTTGATTTGAGTCTGAAACGTTGATTTCCTAATCCTATTTGATTACTTGCATTAAATGCATTGATTTCTATGCATATGTTGTTTTCTCATCTTATTTGATTTCTTGCATTAGATGCATTGATTTCATCGTATATGTTGATTTCTGATTTGATGTAATTGGATGTTGATTTCTAATCCTATTTGATTACTTGCATTAGATGCATTGATTTCTGTTCAAATGTTGTTTCCTATCTATTTGATTTCCTCCATTAGATGCATTGATTTCAGTGTATATGTTGATTTCTGATTTGATGTAATTCGATGTATGATGGTACATTAGTTTAAAAGTCATTGGATTAATAGTGTGCATTCACTGTAATCACAAAATATTATTGACAATGTACAACGATTTTTGTGTTATAGTAATTAAACCTAATAATATTGGAGAGTAAGAGAGACAAGGTATGATGTTTACTACAACAGCTCGCGCTAAATATTTAAATGGTTTATGATTTATGATTTCCAATGTCTTTTTCATATAATCGAAATGGAAAGATGACAAAACTAAGAAGGGTGACAATAAGAATAGTAGAAGAAAATACTTTGAGATTGATCACAATGAAGGCTGTTTGTAATTGAGTACATTATTATTATTCACATTTTCTATCATTCAATATTATTACATTGTCACTTTGCATTTAAAAATTTTATTTCATCATTTTTCATCATCAAAGTTATTTTACAATATTTATCATCTCAACAAAATGAGCTAACTAAAAAAATTTAAAATTAAAATGGCTCATTAAATCTCAAACATATTTAGCATACTTAAAATGGTTATATTAATATTAGATATATTTACATATTATTGATAAAATTAATCATATGTTCATCATATTATCGATAAATTTTCCTTGGTCGGACATGACTGAAACCAGCTTAGATCCATCTTAACTACGGATCTATCAAGCACCGAGAGGGATCAAATATCTCGAGGTGAAAACCTTTCGTCAAGTTTTTCACTTAAAAAAGAGGTTTGCACCTCGAGAGATTTGATTCCTCTCGGAGAACCCTATAGCTGATTTTCTGTCAAGAATGCCAAAGCCAACAGATACAGAAGCAGTTGAAGACCACTTCCCAGATGAACATCTGTTCACTGTCACTGTCAGAACCCCATGGTATGCTGATATAGAAAATTATTTGGCAATAGGTAAATTACCTAAACATCTATCCCTTAATGAACGAAAGCAGATAATACAGCGTAGTACCCGATTCTCTTGGGTTGGGTGCTACCTATTTCACACAGGGGCAGATATGAAAATAAGAAGATGCGTTCGGGAGGATGAAGTATTTGATATTTTGAAAGCATGCCATGATGGGCAATGTGGCGGGCATTTTGCAGATCGTAGAGCTGCCCATAAGGTTTTACGAATAGGCTATTAATCACTATTAGTGTTATGGTAGGTAATTGGAGTGACGATGTTGTCTGTTTAATAAGCTTATTGTTATCAACAAAATTTTACTCAGCTATGATTTTTGAATTAGGCTGGCAACAAAAAGCAGATATCAATCATAATTGTAAACTTTGGATCCAATACGCCATCGAACACTCTGTCAGCATGTTTCAAATTTTCAAATCGGAATTATTAGATGGAGTCGAATTGGCAGTCCAATCAATGCCTGCTTTCCGTAAAAGTAAAAAAAGATTCTTTTCTAGATATTGAGATAGATCCGATGGCTTTTGTCAACAAGTGGAAAAAATCTGATGATAAATATATTTTTCCACAGAAGAATCTTTATGTTACTACCGACACAATAAAGTTTGACATAGGACAATCATCGAAGGCGCCAATAAAAGGAGAATCTTCTACATTTTCAACAAAAGGAAAAGAGAAAGCATCCGATGAAAAAGCTACCTTGTTCGTAGATCTGTACCAAGATGCTCATGACCCACAAGAACATGAATGGGAATCAGAATATCTAGAATGGCTGAACCAATCTTGGCTGAACCAAAAGCTTGGGACATCCTCATCAGAAGAGGACCATTCTCTTTCTTTCTCTTTTTTTTTTTTTTGCTTCCATACTTGTGAACATATTATAAGCAAAAAAAAAGGATAATGTTTCTATACCAAATTAGGATAACCACTAGATTGGATAATGTTTCTATTTTTTCTTTAGCAGAAAAAAGAATGGCTGGAATTGTTTTTGACTGGTGGATGGGACCGTCAGATGAAGAAAGAATGAATGTAGCTGTTGCTGGTTTAGATACTCTAGAATTACTGCTCAAAACTCAATTTGTCCTTGAGCCCGCAGATGAGAAAAAACAAATTATAACAGATCTTGCAAGAATGGAATTGAAAGATTTGAAATTTTTAGATCAGTTTGGAAATGACTATATGTCTAAGATCTATAAGGCAAATGTTACAAATGAACTCAAAATATTGCGTTTTTGTCAAAGTTACCAGGAAATTTAGGTGACTTAATTATGAAAGATCTGGATATCCAGGGAAAGAAAATTGACCAAATTTATTGGATAGATCTTCTATTTCGGTGTCAAGAGAAAGTTAAATATTTGTGTTGGCAAAAGAAAGCTCAAGATTTTTCTCCTGGTCTTGACATTTGTAGATCTATGTTACCATGGACACCTTTTAGAAAGAAAAAATCCAAGAGATATGGAAAATTTAGACCCAAGCGAGTAGCAAATCCTAAACGGCCTTTTAGAAAGTTTAAATATTTGAAGAAGCGCAAACAGCCTAAACGAGATAATGCCTGTTTCATATGCAAACAAGAAGATCATTTTGCAAAAAAATGTCCTAAAAGCTCTTCAAATAAGTTGAAAGCCTATATAGAAATTGATGATTTTGTCGATAATTGGTCAGTGGTAGATTCTCAAGATGAAGTGTCAAATGTATATATTTTGACTGATGCTTCTTTCTTTGATAGTGAATCAGTTCCAGATACATCCCAAAAAATGAATCGATGTTATAATCATTCAGACTGTGAAGAAGACACAAAACTTCATTATAGTGATGTCTATAGTGAGAACATTGATGAAACTTATGAATCTAGTTCAGATGTCACTGTATCTATTGCACCATCTTTTAAATCTTTCAAATATACAGGTACCGAGAATTATAAAACACCTCTGAATTCTTAAACAAGTTTCAATTCTTTTTTTCCATATCCAAAGACAGTCACTTCGTCTTCCTCAATACCTGCTCCAGTCTCTGATGATCTTGAAGAAAGTAATTTTCTTAAAAAGATTGTCAAAACAAACAATTTGTTATATATTCCAGTTGAAGTCCAAGTTAAAGGTGAATGGATCAATGTTGATGCTTTCATTGATACTGGAGGCTCCAACAACTTAGCTCGCGCGTCTTTGTTTAAAGTTTTATGGAAACCTTTGAAAAATATTCTTGTTTCAGAAACTGTTGGGGGAACCTTCAATCTCACCCACTATGTAGATAATGTTTCTTTAAGATTTGGGGGGAGTATTGTAAAATTCTCTGCAATACAACACTATGATACATCTGCAAGTTTATTTTTGGGAATGCCTTTTATTAATTATGTCTTTCTTGTTACAATAAGCGAAGATAAAGTCATTCTGAATATCAAGAAAAAAGCAATATCAGTTCCCAGATTAACAATGGCTAATTCAGAAGAAAGAAGAGAGAATAGCCAGAAAAAATTAGGTACAAGAAAAGTGATGGATTTGTAATCCTCCAAACTGATGCATCAGATGATTACTGGGCAGCAGTCCTTTTTGAAAGAAAGGAGGAGAAGGGAGAAGAAATTCTCTTGATGCATAAGCACATAAAATTTCTTCTCCCTTCTCCTCCTTTCTTTCAAAAAGGATTGCTGCCCAATAATCATCTGATGCATCAGTTTGGAGGATTATAAATCCACGTTAGAATTGGTATCTCCCTAAATTTGTAGAAATAAGCACTCAAATTTTGTTATTTGAGTGATAAAGATTTGTAAACTGTTTCCATTATGTCAACAAACAAGTTGTTCAGGGATTGTTTTGCTCCCATATTCAATTTTCTCAATTTATACTCAATTAATGGGGTAAAGGACCCGTTAATTGATTTCAAGATTTCAGGTTTTCGTCCATTAGAGAAACTTTGAGGCAACTAGGAAAATTGGTAGAAAAATGATTTATAAGGAGTGAGATTCATTCCATCCCTTGCAATTTTCACCGCACAACAATCCATAGTTTTTTATTCAATGTATTCAAACTATGTAGTTAATGAATCACATTGCAAATGAATTAATTGAGCGAAGTAAAATTTTGTTGACTTAATAAGTTTCATTAAAAAAAATCTTTAAAATAACGGATAAGGGTTAAAGGGGCAATAACAACACATTTTTTCAATCTTAACGTGAGACCAAGCTAGCTTATTGGATTGGCCTAGGCTAGAACCAATCCAGTTTGGTAAGATTTTCTATTCCAAGTCAATTATTTTCAAATACGGTATTGTGTGCATCCTATTGGGGTTGACAACTTTGATATGAGTTGCTTCTCTAAGGAGGCTTGTCCCTTGTCCCTTTTGATAGTTGTAATAAAGAATTTCGAAGTCTATTTTACTTTTGAAATTTGCATTTTTAATGGTATTAGAATATTTCTTGATTTAAAAAAAAAAAAAAAATATTGGAAAATATATGTTGAGGGTAAAAATGTAAAATTTTCAATTGTAAGTATTTATATCAGTATTTTTTGGTGCTTTAAGTCATGTAAAATATGTAACTAAAGGAATGCCCAAGTCATAAAACATGTAAATTCTGAAACTTTATTTATTGTGTTTTTTTTTCTCCATATTTTACTATTGAAAACCCACCATTTTCATTGGTCCATTGCATTGATTTGTTTGGAAGCTATGACACAAGAATGACAACATTTGAGTCTAAACAAGAGGTCTATTATTGCTAGAAAACTACAAATAACCAACCACATCATTGAGATTCTCCCCTCTTCATTGACAACCCTAGCACTCATGTAACTAGCTTAGATCCATCTTAACTACGAATCTATCAAGCGCCGAGAGGAATCAAATCTCTCGAGGTGCAAACCTCTTTTTTAAGTGAAAAACTTGACGAAAGGTTTTCACCTCGAGATATTTGATCCCTCTCGGTGCTTGATAGATCCGTAGTTAAGATGGATCTAAGCTGGTTTCAGTCATGTCCGACCAAGGAAAATCTATCGATAATATGATGAACATATGATTAATTTTATCAATAATATGTAAATATATCTAATATTAATATAACCATTTTAAGTATGCTAAATATGTTTGAGATTTAATGAGCCATTTTAATTTTAAATTTTTTTAGTTAGCTCATTTTGTTGAGATGATAAATATTGTAAAATAACTTTGATGATGAAAAATGATGAAATAAAATTTTTAAATGCAAAGTGACAATGTAATAATATTGAATGATGAAAAGTATGAATAATAATAATATGCAAATTACAAACAGCAACTATTTGTGATCAATCTCAAGTATTTCTTCTACTATTCTTATTGTCTTCTTAGTTTTGTCAACTTTCATTTCGATTATATGAAAAAGACATTGGAAATCATAAATAATAAGCAATTTAAATATTTAGTAATTACATTGTAGTAACATCATACCTTGTCTCTCTTACTCTCCAATATTATTAGGTTTAATTACTATAACACAAAAATCGTTGTACATTGTCAATAATATTTTGTGATTACAGTGAATGCACACTATTAATCCAATGACTTTTAAACTAATGTACCATCATACATCGAATTACATCAAATCAGAAATCAACATATACACTGAAATCAATGCATCTAATGGAGGAAATCAAATAGATAGGAAACAACATTTGAACAGAAATCAATGCATCTAATGCAAGTAATCAAATAGGATTAGAAATCAACATCCAATTACATCAAATCAGAAATCAACATATACGATGAAATCAATGCATCTAATGCAAGAAATCAAATAAGATGAGAAAACAACATATGCATAGAAATCAATGCATTTAATGCAAGTAATCAAATAGGATTAGAAATCAACGTTTGCACTCAAATCAACGCATCTAGTGCAAATAATAAAATAGGATTAGAAACCAACATATCCACTAAAATCAATGCATTTATTGCAAGCAATAAAATAGGAGTAGAAATCATTTATATTGAAATGAATACTTATAATGTAAGCAATCAAATATAATTATAAATCGACATCTACATTGAAATTAATGCATCTAGTGCAAGCAATCAAATAGGATTACAAATCACCATCTACACTGAAATCAATGCATTTAGTGCAAGAAATCAAATAGAATTAGAAATCTTCTACATTGAAATAAATGCATCTAGTGCAAGTAATCAAATATCATTAGAAATCAAAATATACACTAAAATTAATGCATCTAGTGCAAGGAATCAAATAGGATTAGGAATCACCATCTACACTGAAATCAATGCATCTATTGTAAGAAATATTCTTCCCTCTCTCCCCCCTCCATATATATCTATATGTCCATTTATATCTCCTTCTTCGTCTCTTTATCTCAACCCCACAAACACACACACTCTCTCACTCCATATTTATCAATATCTTTATCCCTCCATTCCTGTCTCCATCTATCTCTTCTTTCTCTTCACCTTCCATCAATATCTCTATCTCCCTTTGTCTCTCTATATAAACCCCAAAACATGTACTCTCTTTCTCCAATCCATCTATCTATCACTCCCTCCTCCTCTCCCTCCCCCTCTCTCTCTTCCCCTTCCCTCCCTCTCCCCCGCTTCTATCTCTCTTCCCTTCTGCTATCCGCTCTCGCAAACCACAGGAGGTCTATTATTGCTAGCAAACCAAAAATAACCAACCACATTATTGAGATTATCCCCTCTTCATTGACAACCACAACACTCATGTAATCATTCTCTTTTAAATGTTGAATTTTTATTATTATCTTGATTGAATTTGTTTTTAAATAAAAGATGCTTCAACCTATGGCTGTTTTAAAAAAATAGGAAAATAAGGATGGTATTATGTGGTTTTTTTTTTTTTTTTTTTTTAAATATTAAAATTCACTTTGTTTTCAAATAGAGATTAACTAATATGGTTACTTGGATAAGTGAAAAAATATTGAAGAAACTTACAATATTATGTAAGTTTCTTGTAGATGGTTTTAACGACTCTATTTTACATGACATATGTATAGTTATTAATACATAACTAATAAATTTATTTCTACATATATGTGGACAAAAGCATAAAGCAAATTTCCACACTCCAATGCAAACAAACAATGCGACTGAATATTACCACATGTGTATCAAGAAAATATACCTAAGCTAGAAGAACAATGCATGTCATAGACTCATTGATTGGTTAATTTGTGTTGTCCAAAAAAGGTTGTATTGCATTATAATCATATAGAACTTTTAAAAAAAGTTGGTTTTGTATGACTGAGAAAATTTCAGGAACAATTAAATTCATCAAAGTGTATAGGTAACCCAATTCCAAATAAAAATTGTGTTCCAGATGAAAAAAGTAACAATCATGAAAAGAGTAACAATTATTAATGGGTTGGTAGCCAAAATAAGGATACTTGTGACATTTGGTAAAATGTCATGTATAAAGTTTTCAATTTGCACTTTTGTAAATGCAATTACACCTATGTGTGTAAACGTTTATTGGTTGTAGTAATTTCAGCAATATCAATTTGAAAATTCACTTTAGATTGCCAAGAGTGGGGAGGGTGACCTATAGACCCGTTTTCTAGATCTTTCATGATGCTATTTTGCCATTATGTCATTTATGGGCATAAGCTTCCATTATCAATGTTGGGAATGAAGTTTTATTGGGTAAAAATAAAAATAAAAATTACTTTTATATTTATATATTACTCTATGTTGCATGTATAGATGAACATATCATTACCATGAAACTTTATATATATATATATATATATATATATATATATATATATATATATATATATATATATTAAAATGTTTAATCTTTTAAATTGAAATATAAAACAAAATTAAGTTACATTACTAGTTGTCATAATCTTTAAACATTTATTTGCACAGTTTTCACATTAAGATTTTATTTTTATCTTTGCTAAACTAAATGAGTTATTACTAGGTTAATACGTTTTTTGAAATTTTAATGAAGATATTCTTTTGACACTTAATGTTTCATTTAATTTTGCTTAGAATCATTTAATTGAAAAAAATATATGTACTTGAAATCATTCATATTGAGAATAATTAAATGTTATATTTATTATGTGTGAGACTAAATATAATAGAATAGAATAAAGTGTTACATCTGCAATTATGTTTTCAGTGTTAAAATAATAATTTAGGTTTATAGCTTGTACATGGTTTTGAATCCATGGTTTAGGTTGCACATGGTTGCCCTTAGTATTTTCTTGTGCAAATTATACAAATATAGGATGACTCAAAATAAATAAAGAGTAGAAAACATAGGAAATTTGAGTGGAGATGAAGTTTAATGTATATTTATTATTAATAAAAATAGTTGTTGATCTTTTCAAGTGGTTAGTGGAGGCCAAGTTTGCATATTTTATCATTAATAAAAAGAGTTGTTATCTTTTCAAGTGATTTTTACCAATTGGGTTAAGTAAGATTTGTGTTTTCTTAATAAATTATTATTAAGATCTAAGATTTATTGTACTTTTATTATTGATTGGTATTCAAAATATAACAATAATGAGAACAATTCTAAACATCTCTCCAATGTCTAATCATAAATTATAGTTCACAATTATAGTTCTTGATAGAAAATATAATAAAACCAGAGACATTTCCTAACTCCATATTTACATATGCATCACCATTGGACTTATGTGCCTCCAACTCTTAAAAATGTTTTCCTTGCTCTAGAAAAACACAATGTATTACACTAAGATCAGGTGAGATGGGAGGTTATAAAGCAGTTTTCATCCCACATAATAGACAAGGGTGATATGTTTCCTTCCGTGACATCACTCTACCATATGGGATCAAATAAGGTTTTAGTGCATTCATTAGAGATTGCAGGACATGAGTTCAAACAATAAAGAGATTATGGAGCATGCATGGTAGAAAATCTTGCAAGTGGTAGATGTGGGTTATGTGCCATCATTTTTAAAGCTAGGTCTCCTCTCGTATTTCATTGTGCACAACCTTGTTTGGAATTCACAAACGTCATGGCGTTATAGAATGTGGATTGTGTTGAGATTCAATAAGATGATCATCCTAGTGAAAAATAAGCACCTACACTAGGTGGGGCCTGCAGGCTATTTTTAGGTGCATGTCTATTTTTAAAATGTTGAGCAAAATCTATTTATAGCAGGAGTCTATTTATAGATGGTTGAGAAAATTCTATTTATAGATGAGTTTCTATTTTTAGATGCATGGGCGAAGTCTATTTATAGATCGCATGTCTAAAAATAGAATGCATGTCGATTATTGTTAGCCCTTAACAATAATTAGACAATAAATAATAATATATTCTCTTGGAGCACTTGATTTCAGTTAACTGATGTGGCAAACCAGTTGACTGAAGGAATTTCGAGTTCAAAGGTTGGTTGGTGGGACATACAAATCAACTTCATTGTAACTGAGTGATACAAAGTTGTAACACAGTTGGATGTGTAGTTATGTGAGTTGTAAAGTAGTTTAACTCAGTTACGTGAGTTAAGCTCAGTTGTGCTAGTTGTAACTAGTTGTAACTAAAGATACACTAGTGAGAGATCAGTGAATTAAATATTAAATTAATTCACATGGGTGACCTCACATGCAACTGAAGATTTACTATTGTTAACTACATACATGTCAGATCCAGTGGAGACCCAATGGAGGGATAGGTGAAAGGGACAGTTTGACTACCTGTTGTGACTATAGTGGTGCATTCAATGCAACTACACACACATTGGAGATGCCAATGAGGATTGCACAGTCAAGGCAAGGCAAGATCAAATTCATTCAATGATCTTCATCAGCAGGGATTGCGCAGTGGAGGCAGGCTACCAGGAGGCAGTAAATTGGTACATGTGTGAGCTAATTTTTGTATGACAGTGTGAGACGATTGTATATTGTATTGAGAGATCTTGGATTAGAGTTTTGTATGAGGTTGTTTCATGATCCATGATGTATACATAATATATGATAGTGGGGTTTTTATCTTTATGCTTTCCCGGTAAAAACATATGTGTTATGTGTGATTTATTTTTCTTCATGTGTTTTCAAATGGCAATTAAATTTCCGCAAAGATCTAAGTAGAAGGATTATGTATTTAACAATGGCATATAATTGTAAGATCACGAGAATCCGGAAATACATAATTGTATTAAAATTTTTACATGGTATCGAAGTAGTGTTAATATTTGCTACATAGTATTAGAGTAAAGAAGATTGCAATATTGAAGCAGTTGCTGAGTTTTGTTGGTGGAAACAATTTGAATTTGCTGCAAGAATTTCTTGGTGCGACAGTTGAGTAAACATCGAAATGGATTTCAATGGTTTACGGTTATAGTATGCACTTGAGGGTAGCTCGAACTACATTGCATGGAAGGATAGGATGGAGATGGTGCTTGAAGGTAATGGCTTCAAGGAATTCATCAACAGTGATGTTCCTAAGCCCACTTCGACGGATGCTGCATTTCTTGACACCTGGCAAAAGAAAGTAGCAAAGACGAGAAGGATTCTGTTGGAAGGTGTGAGAGACCATATTGTCTCAAGACTTCATGGGAAAGCTAATCCATTTGCAATGTGGAAGGATTTGATAGATCTTTTCCAAAGCAGCAATGACCATAGGAAATTGGCGCTAAAGGATAAACTCATAAAAATCAAGATGGAGAAGGGCGATAATATTCAAAGTATCTCACAAAGTTTTTCCAATGTCGGGATGAACTAGGGAGTGTGGGAATCACGGTTGCTGATGATGATTTGGTGATTTTGTCTCTCTTGGGACTTATGAAGAGTTGGCACAGTTATCAAGACTCTGTCAATGGATGGGAAAAACTACTGGATTGGGAACAACTGTTGTTGCATCCAGTGCAGGAGGAGTTCAGGCGGAACACCAGGGATGGCTCTTCATCAAAGCATGATGATGAAGAGGATTGTGCTTTGGCTGCCAAAGCAAGGAAAGGGAAGCGGAATAAATTCCACTGAAAATCCGAGGCTAAAGGCAAGAAGCTAGATTTGTCCAAGGTGAAGTGTTTTCACTATCATGAACATGGACATCTTGCCACTAACTGCCCACAAAAAAAGAAGAACAAGAAGGCTGATAGAGTTGCGGCTGGTGAGGCCCTTTCCTCGTAATTTGAATTTGATTTCTCTTTGATCACATGCTTGATTTAAAGTGCAATGGGATCGGTGTGGTATCTTGATAGTGGTGCTTCCTTCCACATGATGGGAGATAAGGAGATTTTCAGTGACTTGGAGGAGAAATATCTCCAAATGCATATAGAGATGGGCGACAATGGACAATACAGTGCGACTAGCATTGGTACCATTACCTTTGAGAGGGAGTCAGGTAAACCATTTCTGTTGAAAGATGTTATGCATGTTTCAGGTCCAAAGAAGAACTTGGTCTTAGTCACGATTTTGGAGGTCAGAGGTTATGACATTTTTTTCACCGATGGAAAAGCTTTCCCGCGACATAAAAAATAGGTAAAACCAAGAAGATAGGGATTCAAGTTAAGAATCTCTACAAGCTGGAGGTAGATGGTTGTGCTGCAATGGTCGGCAAAGCAGAAGAAGTGGTGAGCCGGGATGAGGGAAAATTATGGCACATGATATTGGTCCATCTTCATCATGGCGCCCTGAAGATTTTGCAGCAGATTTCTACTGGACTTCCCAAGGGTACAATTGCGCAGTTAGATCAGTGCAAGGGATGTAATATGGGTAATTTTGTGAAGTCCACCTTTCATGAAAAGGAGAACCGTGCTTCGGTGATCCTGGAGAGAGTTCACACAGACATGTGTGGACCATTCTCAGTTGTTTCAACAGAAAAACATAGGTATTATGTTATTTTTTTATGATTATTCTTGTATATGTTCGATCTTCTTCATGCATATGAAGGATCAAACATTCTCAAAGTTTTGTGTGTTTAAAGCATTGGTGGAGAAAGAGTCGGGGAAGCAAGTGAAGGCTCTGTAGAGTGATAATGGTGGTGAATTAATCTCGAATGACTTCAAAGACTTATGTAGAAAAGAAGGAATTCGAAGAGAACTCATAGCGCCTGATAACCCATAGCAGATTGGGGTCACAGAGAGGAAGAATAGAACAATCGTGGGTGTTGCACGAGCTATGCTGCATGATCAGGGCCTACCAATGCACTTGTCGGCGGAAGCATGCAACACTGCGGTTTATGTGCAAAATCATTGTCCTCATAGAGTACTTGGCATGAGTACACCTGAAGAATATTTTACTAGTAAGAAACTGGATGTTTCTCAATTTAAGATTTTTGGCTCATCTGTTTATGTGCATGTGACCAAGAATTCCAGGAAGAAGCTAGAGCCAACTGCTGAAGTTGGGATGTTTTTGGGGTACACAGAAACACCCCATAATTATCATGTGTATTTTCTAAACAGTCGAATGCCTGTGGTGTGACGAGATATAAAATTCAATGAGGAGAAAGCAATGAAGTTGTCGCTTGAGAGGGAGCTAGACTTACATGCAGAGGAGGAAATTTTGGTTCCCAAAGATGAGCCTCTAGATGTGGATCAACCACAGGAGGAGGATCATGGAGTGGAGGAGTCCAATCACGCTGAGCCAAACATCAAAACAGGTTGAAGGCGTACCATAGAAGTTGAGAGGCTAAAGCTTGATGCGGCACAGGATGTAGGATTCCCTACTTCACAGCATAGACAGAGACAGTCTCATGACCATTTCACTGGATACATGGCTCTCATAAGAAAATGTATTGTGACAGAACCATATTCCTTTCAGGAAGCAGTGCAGGAGCCCACATGGGTAGATGCAATGGTGGAGGAGTATGACTCCATTGTCAGAAACAGTGCTTGGGAAATTGTTCCAAGGCTGGTTGATAAATCAGTGGTAGGTTCAACATGGATCTACAAAGTAAAGCAAGCTGCTGATGGGAGTGTTGAGAAATAAAAAGCCAGATTTGTGGCCCAGGACTTCTAACAGATCAAGGGGATTGATTATGAAGAAACCTTTGCACCTATCACACGGTATTCTTCCATAAGGACCATCCTTGCTCTCTCAGCGTAGATGGGTTGGCACATTCATCAGATGGATATGAAGACTAGTTTCCTTAATGGGATCATTGAAGAAGAAGTGTACATTGAGAAGCCCGAAGGATTTGAGATCTTCAGTAGCGAGTCGCATGTGTGCAGACTCAAAAGAGCATTGCATGAGATGAAGCAAGCACCTTGTGTTTGGTACACTTGAATCAACATCTATTTCACTGGAGTTGTCTTCACCAAAAGTGAGGCAGATGCAAACCTATACCAGATTGTGTTGGAGGGTAAGCTTTTAATCATTGTTCTTTATGTTTATGATTTAATACTGACTGGTGATGAGCAGCTGATACACTCATGCAAGGAGGACCTTGAAAAGGAGTTTGAGATGAAGGATATGGGCCCCCTTCACTATTTCCTTGGATTGGAAATATGGCAGTGAGATGGTGAACTATTTGTGTCTCAAGGAAATTATGCAAGGGAGATACTCGGTAAGTTTCACATGGAGGGTTGCAAACCCATGGATGCTCCTATTCCAAGAAATTGGAGGAAAGAGGATGCTACATCGGCAGAGGTAGTGGATGCAACTGTTTATTGACAGTTGGTGGGTTCGCTCATGTATTTAGTGAATACAAGACCGAACATATGCTATGCGGTGAAACAACTTATTCAAGCTATGGTTAAGCCTACCAAGCTCTTTTGGAAGGCAGACAAGCATGTCCTGAGATAACTTAGGGGCACATCTGAGCATGGCTTATGGTACAGACAGAAGGATGACGTGAAGTTGCATGGCTTCACGGATGCAGATTGGGCAGGAAGCCCAATGGAAAGAAAGATCACATCAAGAGGGGTTTTCAGTATCAGATATACAGTTTTTTCTCTGTACAGCAGGAAACAAAGATCCGTGGCACTTAGTTCAGCGGAAGAGGAATACATGGAAGCAAGTCAAGCTGCATGTGAGGCTATTTGGATGAGGAAGATCCTGGTTGGTTTGTTTGGTTCTCATTTATATCCTATAGTGATTCATTGTGATAACCATAGTTGCATTAAACTCTCGATTAGTCATGTGTTTCATGATAGATCTAAGAATATAGATATCCGGTGTTAGGTCCCTATATTACTAGTATAGTCCCTTATTGTTGTTAGTGTAACCCCCTTTTTGTTATTATTGTACCCCTATAACCCCCATATTATTATTATTGTGCCCTTAAATTATTATTGTTAGGTCGCCTAGGATTACATTGTGGCCCCATGGACTCCTATATATAGAAAGGAGGTTTTGTAATTTGTATCATACGAGAATTGTTCATTCATGTAATGTATTGGAGGTTTCCCCCTCGAAGTGGCTTATTTCTAAGGTGTTGATATCTCTTTTCTTCTAGTTTTGGAGCTGGTTTCACAACATTTGGTATCAGAGCCTTGGATTCTAGGGTTTCGCTGCTCCAAAAAAGTCATCGTGGCATTTTCGTTATAAAAATTTTTCTACGAAGGTTCAGAAGCTAAAATTTTTAGAGTGTGAAGTCGCAATCCTGAGGAACATTGTTGCAAACTTTCAGAGCTTGGTTCGCAATATTTTCAGAGATATGATTTGTGGAAGTTAGGGCTTTTTGCAAGCTCCTGAATTTCACTTAAAAAGGTCATCGTGGAATTTGCACTATAACATTTTTTCTACAAAGGTTTAGAAGTTGAAATTGTTAGAGCGCGAAGCCGATATCCTGAGGAACATCTTCGCAAAATTTCAGAGCTTGGTCCACAATATTTTCGGAGATATGATCTGTGTAATTTAGGTCCTTTTTAGGCTCCCGAATTTCATCTCAAAGAGATGATCATGGGAAAATCTTCATAACTCTCTCTCTGAGCATCGGATTTGAATTTGGTAAAAAGTGACTAGAAGCACACAGACTTTAGTTTCCTTTCTATAAATTTCAGAGCTAAAGGAGGAAACAATGACACATGGCAAGTCATACAAATTCGCTCTACTGAACCAGTCCATAATTAGGTCATTGTGGGAGATTGGACATAACTTTCACTTGAAGAATCCAAATCAAGTCAGACCTATGGCATTTGAAATAAGCTTCAGAGGAATACTACAGGGCCGAATTTCAGATATTGAGGATCTGCAAGTATAGAGATAAGTCAATTTCAATATCGAGCTCCTCAAAAGCAAGTAAAAGGTGCATATTTTTTTTCGAATTGCATAAGTCTTGTTTGAAGAATCAAGTTGAATTGATTCCAAGGACATATTATAGAATAGATATCAGTGTTGGATCCTCAAGTGGCCCCTAAAAGGAATTCAACACCCATTAAGAATTTATAAGGCTCTACTGTGACTCATGAAGATGAAGAATGGCAACATGACATATCAAAATTACAAGAGCAAGTGCAAAAAAAATTTCTCTCGCAAAGAGGAACAAAAAATGACATGGAAGTTTTGAAGAAAGGCATGGAAACTAAGATGGATGGTTTGAAGAAAGGCGTAAAATATAATATGGATGGTTTGAAGAATGGCATGGAAGCTAAGATGGATGACATGGAAGCTGGCATGGAATCTAAGATGGATGACATGGAAGCTAAGATGGAAAACATGAAGAATGATCGAAAAGCAGACATGTAAGGTTTTACAAAGTTGATATAGGAAATGTTTCCTAATGGTGAAAGTATAGTAGAGGAAACTCATGATGAGAACAAAATAAATGTTAATCGTGATTTCATAAATTCTAATGTTGGAGGGAAGAACAACCATTTTCCAAAAATGGATATGAGGAAGTTTGATGGAAAGGATCCTATAACATGGATACTATAGATGGAGCAATATTTTGGTCTCAATAATGTGCAAAACACACAAAAGGTACGCATTGCAACTTTACATTTAGAACAAAATACATTTGTATGGTATTGATAGCTTTGCTCCCGTAAAAATTTTTTCACTTGGTCAATTTTTACAGAGGAAATGATAGCAAATTATGAGGATACAAAGAGAAACACTGTCTTTATCCAATTGATAAATCTCAAACAAAAGTGTTCAGTGGGGGAGCACATTGAGGACTTCCAAAAATTGAATATAAGGGTAATTGATATTCCAGAGGAACGCTGGATTGATCTCTTCATAGGTACTTTAAAGGATAACATCCAACATGAATTTCGTGTCTTGGAACCTGATTCATTGGAGAAGGAATTCAGGTTGGCAGGAAAAATTGCATGTAAAATTATGGCGACAAGGAAGCCTACCACTCACTTCTATAAAGATGGAAGTGTTGCTACTCCTAGATTTCCACAACCTACAAGGTTGACACCACAACAATTGGAAGAAAAAAGAGAAAAAGGGCTTTGTTACAATTGTGATAGCAAATACACTAAAGGTCATAAGTGTGCTGAGAAGAAATTATTTTACATAGATTGTGAAGAGGAAGAAGAAAATGAACAAGAAGAGGATATACACCAGGAACCAGCCCTAGAAGAGGAAGAAATGAGTCTGACCATATCGTGTAATGAATTGGAAGGAATTACCACTCCTCAAACTCTCAAGATAGAAGGACATATCAAGAAGAAAAAGGTAATAGTGTTGATTGATTCAGGTAGCACCCATAATTTTATTCATTGTAAGGTAGCCAAGGAGTTAAATTGTTTCCTATACCCAGCACCAGAATGTCAAGTGATGGTTGCAAATGGAGGAACTATAAATTTCTCTGGAAAATGCCATAATATCAAGCTAACCATGGGGGAATATGTATTGAATAGTCCAATACTTTCCATTCCTATGGGAGGTGCTGATGTTGTACTAGGAGTACAATGGTTACAATCTTTGGGGACGGTAGCTTTTAATTTTCAAGAACTTTTCTTGAAATTTTTTTCCGAAGGAAAGGAAGTCGAATTACGGGGTATTGAAGGGAAGCCAGGAAGGATAATAAGCTCTAATGTCATGACAAAGCTTCTAAAGAAAGAACAACGAGGCGTAATTGCACAATTATGCTCACTAGAAGTTCCGACATCAAAATCATCTATTTCTACAGATCTCCAACAAGTCTTGGACAATCATTCAAAGGTGTTTGAAACTCCCAAAGGACTCCCACCTATTCGTGATCATGATCATGCTATTCATTTGATTCCAGGAAGTGTTCCTCCAAACATCAGGCCTTATAGATATCCTTATGTCCAAAAGAGCGAAATTGAACGTATGATTGCAGAAATGTTAGAGGCGGGTATAATTCAACCTTGTCAAAGTTCTTTCTCTGCTCCTGTAGTATTGGTACACAAGAAGGATGGATCATGGCGCATGTGTCCGGATTATAGGGAGCTCAATAAGCTCATCATTAAAGATAAATTTATCATTCCTGTGATTGATGAATTATTGGATGAATTACATGGAGCAATTTATTTTACCAAGTTGAATCTTAGTTCAAGATATCATCAAATTAGAACGAAGACTGAAGATATTCTGAAAACATCATTTCGAACTCATGAGGGTCATTATGAATTTTTGGTCATGCCTTTTGGCCTTACTATTGCACCTTCTACATTTCAAGGGTTGATGAATTCCATTTTCAAACCCTTCCTTAGAAAATTTGTGCTAGTATTTTTTGATGATATACTAATCTACAATAGGTCTTGGAAGGATCATGTTCAACATGTTAACAGGGTACTCAAACTATTGCAGGAGAAACAATTATATGCAAAAACATCCAAATGTTTCTTTGGAGTACAAGAGGTGGAATATCTGGGTCATATTGTATCTCACGAGGGTGTTAAGGTAGACCCTAACAAAATTAAAGCCATTAAGAAATGGAAAGTCCCCACAACCATAAAATAGTTGCGAGGATTTCTCGGGTTAGGGTATTTGCGTAATTTTGTTAAGAATTATGGGAGAATAGCAGCACCTCTAACAACATTATTAAATAAAGATGCATTTTCATGGACTCCTGAAGCAACTAAGGCCTTTGAACATCTTAAAGAGGCAATGTGCCTAGCACCGATCTTAGCTACACCAGACTTCACAAAAACCTTTTTTGTGGAATGTGGTGCCTCAGGAAATGGAATTGGTGTTGTTTTAATGCAAGAAGGAAGACCCATTTCTTTTGAAAGTCATCCAATCAAAGGAAAGTATTTACAGAAACCTATTTATGAGAAGGAAATATACTGCATGCACTAAAGAAATGGCGAACTTACCTAATGGGAAGACACTTAAAGGTAAAAACTGATCATGATAGTCTTAAACACTTTTTGGAACAAAGACTATCTTCAGAAGAGCAACAAAAATGGGTTACAAAGATGTTGGATTATGACTTTGAAATAATCTACAAAAAAGGGAAGCTAAATGTTGTTGGTGATGCACTCTTAAGAAAGAATGAAGAGGTGGAAGCATTGCTTTGTGCCATTTTTATTATCCAACCAAATTGGATAACCGAAGCAAAATATGAATGGAAGAAGGACGAAGAAGTGTGGACACTCATTCAAAAGTTGCAGCAAGATCCTAGTACATCTTATACATTTAGTTGGAAAAATGATTCCTTATGGTACAAATATCGCTTATATCTTTGTAAGAATTCCCAACTAAAACAAAAGATTATTTTGGAATTGCACACTTGTCCTTTAGGAGGATACTCAGGGTTTTTAAAAACTTACCACAGGGTCAAGAAATAATTTTTTGGGATGGCCTTAAATCTGATATTCAAAAGTTTGTGACGGAATGTTTGGTTTGCCAGCAGAATAAATTTGAGACAATTAAGACCTCGGGTCTTCTACAACCTTTATCCATTCCAAGTCAACATTGGGAGGAGATTTCAATGGATTTTATCATAGGTTTACCTAAGTTCGAAGGAGGAAAGAGTGTCATCATGGTGGTAGTTGATAGACTTACCAAGTATGCACACTTTTGTGCATTATCTCATCCATTTAAAGCAAGTACAATTGCTACTACATTTATGGACACAATTCAAAAGCTACATGGAAACCCAAGGGTTATTATGAGCGACAAAGATCCCATTTTTACTGGAAATTTTTGGACGGAGTTATTTTCTTGTTTGGGTACTCAATTAGCTCATAGCTCATCTTATCATCCTCAATCTGATGGTCAAACCGAGATAGTAAATAAATGTTTGGAAGGATATCTTCGTTGTTTTGTATCTGATAAACAAACACAATGGGTCAAGTGGTTACCTCTTGCTGAATGGTGGTATAACACTTCCTTCCATACTGCAGCAAAAATGACCCCATTTATGGCACTTTATGGATATCATCCACCATCCATCACGTCATCTTTAAGGGAAAATTCGAAGGTTCAAGCAGTGGAAGATCACATCGAGCATCAGCAAGAAGTTCTCCAACTCTTAAAGGATAACCTGAATTTGGCACAAAATCGAATGAAACAACAAGCATATCAACATCGCAGCGAGAGAAGTTTTGATGTAGGAGATTGGGTATTTTTACGGCTACAACCATACAAACAAATGTCCCTCAAGCAAGCTAAGAAGGATAATAAATTATCACCAAAGTACTATGGTCCTTACAAGGTGTTGCAAAATATTAGTACTATGGCATACAAATTGGAGCTTCCTTCTTCTTCACGAGTGCATCGAGTTTTCCATGTTTCATGCTTAAAGAAGGTTATAGGTGAAAATCTTCCAGTTCAAACAATATTTCCAGAACTTGATGAGGAAGGAAAAATCATATTGGAACCTGAAGCGGTCACGGAAACAAGAACTCGATAGCTACGGAATCGATCAATTTCAGAGTATCTCATCAAGTGGAAGAACTTACCCACTGAAGATTCTACATGGGAGGATGAGAATTTTATACAGAAGCACCCAGAGCTACTCAAGCATTAAGGACAACACTTTTTTGAAGGAGAGGGGCATGTTAGGTCCCTATGTTACTAGTATAGTCCCTTATTGTTGTTAGTGTAACCCCCTTATTGTTATTATTGTACCCCTGTAACCCCCATATTGTTATTATTGTGCCCTTAAATTATTATTGTTGGGTCGGCTAGGATTACATTGTGGCCCCATGGACTCCTATATATAGAAAGGAGGTTTTGTAATTTGTATCATCTAAGAATTGTTCATTCATGTAATGTATTCGAGGTTGCCCGCTCGACGTGGCTTATTTCTAAGGCGTTGATATCTCTTTTATTCTATTTTTGGAGCTGGTTTCACAACATCTGTTATCATCATATCAAATATTCTATGTAGCATAAGATCATGTTGCTTCAGTACATTCCTATGGAATATCAGGATGCAGATATTCTGACGAAGGCGCTCACTAGGAGAAAATTAGAATACCATAGAGGCAGGATCAGGGTGAAGGATAATCCCTTTCTTGTAGAGAGGGAGTGTTGAGATTCAACAAGATGATGATCCTAGTGAAAAATAAGCACCTACACTAAGTGGGGCCCACAGGCTATTTTTAGGTGTATGTCTATTTTTAGAATGTTGAGCAAAATCTATTTATAGCGGGAGTCTATTTATAGATAGTTGAGAAAAATTATATTTATAGACAAGTTTCTATTTTTAGATGCATGGGAAAATTCTATTTATAGATCGCATATCTAAAAATAGAATGCATGTCGATTATTGTTAGCCCTTAACAATAAGTAGACAATAAATAATAATCTATTCTCTTGGAGCACTTGATTTCAGTTAACTAATGTGGCAAACCAATTGATTGAAGGAATTTCGAGTTTAAAGGTTGGTTGGTGGGACATTCAAGTGGACTTCTTTGTAATTGAGTGACACAAAGTTGTAACAGAGTTGGATGTGTAGTTATGTGAGTTGTAAAGTTGTTTAACTCAGTTAAGTGCATTAAACTCAGTTGTGCTAGTTGTAACTAGTTGTAACTAAAGATACACTAGTGAGAGATCAGTTAATTAAATATTAGATTAACTCACATGGAGTGATCTCACATGCAACTGAATATTTACTACGGTTAACTACATGCATGTCAGATCCAGTGGAGACCCAGTGGAGTGATAGGTGAAAGGGAAAGTTTGACTATCTGTTGTGACTATAATGGTGCATTCAATGCAACTACACACACATTGAATATGCCAATGAAGATTGCACAGTCAAGGCAAGGCAATATCGAATTCATTCAGGGATCTTCATCAGCAGGGATTGTGTAGTGGAGGCAGGCTGTCAGGAGGTAGTAAATTGGTGCATGTGTGAGCCAATGTTTGTATGACAGTGTGAGACGATTGTATATTGTACTAAGAGCTCTTGGATTAGAGTTTTGTATGAGATTGTTTCATGATCCATGATATATACATAATATATGATAGTGGGGTTTTTAGCTTTATGATTTCCCGGTAAAAACATCTTTGTTATGTGTGATTGATTTTTCTTCATGTGTTTGCAATTGGCGATTAAATTTCCGCAAAGATTTAAGTAGAAGGATTCTATATTTAACAGTGACGTATAATTGTTAGATCGGGAGAATCCTTCAATACATAGTTGTATTAAAATTTCTACAGATTTTATGATCGTTTCCTTCAATGTTGTTTTTCTCTACTAGCCCCCTCTGTTCTTGCCATCTATGAGTGAGTAATATAATTTTTTACATCTCCATTGCATGTGTCTGTAGGTTTTGAGGGCTATCAGATCCCCATATACTATTTATAGGCTCATGGAACATGACATAGTTTGGTTAATTGGTTTTGACTGGAGTTTGAATGATGGTGAGGAAGTGCATGATGGTTCAATGTGATGGTGGTAGTCACAACAAGATTGAAGGTGCTTGGGTTCAATCCAGGTAAAATGTCTCCACACAATTATCTATAGGATAGGTATCTATATAATTTTGAGAGAATATTTGAGAGTTCTAGGCATATGTATTTAGGGGTTGTCTTTTAGATTCTAATGTTCTAATGGACATCATAGAGTGTGCTCCTGACCCTAGACATACCAGAGGTTGGAAAAATCAACACTTCCTCACAATTGACTTATATTGGAGGATGAAAATTTTGCTTATTGATCTCAATAATATGCAAAACACACAAATTGTACTCCTTGTAACTTTATATTTAGAACAAAATACATTTGTATGGTATCGATGTATTTTCTCCAATAAAAAAAATTGTCACTTGATAAATCTCAAACAAAAGGGCTCAATGATGGAAAACATTGAGGACTTCCAAAAATTGAATATAAGGGTAGCTAATATTCCAGAGGAACACAAGATTGGCATCTTCATAGGGACTTTAAAGGATAACATCTAACCTGAGGTACACCTTTGGGAACTTGATTCAGTGGAGAAGGCATTCAGGTTAGCAAGAAAAAATGAATGTAAAATTATGGCAACAAGGGGCTTTATAGTGGTAAGTATGAATCTTTCGTCGTAAAAGACCACTTTAGCTACGCATAACAAATAGCCCTAACATTGATTATGGCTGCCAAATATCTTTAAATATGCAATTAGGTGATCCAAATAATGTTGCACAATTCCATATCTAAGCATAAAAGACATTAAGCAGATAAAGTAAAATGTGGCTCCATGCATCCAATAGACAAGACAGGAACAATGTATTTGAAAGAATTTTTATATTATATTAAAAAGGGGGCACCTAAGAGGAAAAAAAGAAAGGTGTTTTCTGGTTCTCCTCAATGGGATGGGTTCTTGAAAATCCTCAGCGTTTCAGATCTAAAATTCCTCTCTCTTGTCATTGTAGAAAACCCAGACAAACATGGAACTCAATGGGAGCTCACAAGGCAAAAATGGAGAATGTGACCTAGTATAGATCCAGAGTGATCTAATACAATGGAGGTGACTAATGAATGGGGAAGACCATACCATTTATAAAAAAATATTGGGGTGTTAGGACTCGATGCATGAATAGAATATTATTAATCAAATTAGAACCACCCCTTAGGAATATGTTATTATATTTGTTGGAGGGAAAAGGTCTTTTGACTTGGGTCAATTCCTTTATTTGTAAACAATAAATAAATAAATGATTTATTTATTATTTTAGGGAGATGATGGGGATATAATTAAATAAATAATGATTTATTTAATTATTTAAAAATGATTTAGTCAAATTTAACTAGGAATATTATTAAATAATGGTTTAAATAATTTATTCCTGGGAAATAATTAAATAAATAACAGTTTATTTAATTAATTTCCTTGTTTTGGGTTAAATATGACCAGGAAATATGGACAAATGTTATTTGACATGGTGAAAGCAATTTTACTTAGGGTAAAATTGGTCTTACATAGTGTACTTGGGTTCATCTAATGATAATGAGTTAGATGACCAAAAAATTGGTGTAACATATTGCCCCCCAACGTACGAGTGTTAGGAGCAAATCGTATGACCGAAGTACGTTGTAAGAACTCAATCACTAGGTATCAAGAGGGAAGTGAGAGAGAGGAATGTAAGGTAGTCTTAAGGTGCTAAAGGACTAGACCCGGAGGAGACGAGACTTACAGGTGCAACAAGTCTCTAGGTGATGAAGTGGTACCAGTGTTAAAGGCGGCGGGGGAGGCATACCTATGCCCGCTAAGACAATAGTACACAGAATAAGGCGCCCGGAAAACCACGGAACACAATAATGAAGCATGTGCTGGCTTAAACATGAGCCAGAGAAATAAAATAATGAATCCCACATACATGCGATGCCTGGAAGAACCGTCAGGACTTATACAAGAATATTTTAGTACATGAGATACAAATACACCCAAATGCCCCCTACACACGGGGAAGGGCTCGCAAATCCGACTGATACATGCAAATTGAAGAGGCTTTGCAAGCGGTTGAGGCCGATATCATCAAATGAGAGGAGCTGCATCAAGGGTAGAAATGAAGAAGTCATCCGAGCATGTGGGGGGATACCTGCAGGGCCACCCCCTCATGAGGGTTGAGACATCTCACACACGCCCAGGAATCACCAATAACTGTTGCTGCATCACTGGACTATCAAGTGTATAGATCACGATCTTGCTGAAAAGAGCTCGAACCAAGGTACACTGCCCCCCAGACCTGGCTTCTGGAGTAAATGAGCTGATGTCGACAAAAGTAGGTCCAACATAGGTGAGGTGATAAGGGAACCCCAACTAAGGCACGGGAGAAAATAGTAGAGCGACTAACAGACAGACACTAATGATGATGATGAAACGGGGGATACTGAGTAGCGGATGGATGACTTCCATTGTTAGAGAATAAAGGGCATGAATGGCTTGGCAACGACTGACACAATATCATGAGGGATAGGGGACAGTGGGACTGAAGGCCATAATGTGCGACACGAGAGAGGGATCGAGCGATGAAGGATGGTGGGATACAAAGGGACTTAGGATAGATTCCATGAATGTGATGATGACTCAACTCGGATGCTCTAAACAAGGGCAGCTCGATAGTGCTGCCACACTGTAAAGGTCCAATGGGGGACCATATAAACATGAGTACAATAGGGTATCTCATGACGAAAATCAACACGAACAAGGACAAGTAAGGAGGCAAAGTGGTGCCCCCAGTACAAGTGTTGTAAGTGAGGAAATTCTATTTGGAGGAGAGGTGATGGTTGAGGGGCATAGGTGCCCCCAAGCATGTTGTGGTCATGTCAAAATGTATAAAGAGGAATCTAAACAAATTTTAATGATGTGGTGTGCCATTTGGTTTCGTTATGGTTATGCAGTATGAGAAAAGAAATGGAGGATTACCAATCTTTTTTAGTACTGCATATATGAATCAAATGGACTTTAAGTTTTGGGGTTGGCATACTTGGCATCACTATCCCAAAGAGAGGATTTGGAGATAATGAACTGATGCTCTCCTAGAAAACCTATAGGTTGGTCAACAACAATGTCTAAGAGACTGGGTTGCGGATGTAAAATGAAGGAACGATAAGGGGTATCCTCCCGAGAGTGATCTAAGGTGGTATGGGACTCTAGAGGTTCTTCTAAATGTGGAAGAATAACGGTACTAGAGTCGACATGATCAGATACACTAGGAGATTTGTGGAGAATTACTTCTCCTGGTCTCTCAAATATGGGTGCCCCCTTACCCAAACATTGGGTTGCAATGTAATGTCCATAAGGTGTATGTGGTTCAAATTCATGGTTTCGATGTAAGGGGGAAGAGAGAAAGTTAGGGGAGATGATTCCTTCCATAATGTCATCATCGTGATAGAAGATGGGGTGATGGGTGGAAGAAAGACCACCTGACGCGGCGAAGCTACCTAAATCATCATCATGAGAAGAGAGGTTCACATGCGCATCGTCACAAGGGGTGACCGAAGAGTAAGCAGATAAAGGATCTATCGATGTTGAGCCCAAGCTGATTGCTGAAGGAAGGTCAAGCGAAACAACAGGGGAGGATTCAGACGGAATGTTCCTCGAGGGTCTCATGGATGATGATAGGTAGAAGATGGTGGATGAAGGCTCCGTCGTCTCGACATCAAGAGGGGGAATGTCAATGGGAGCCGTCATGTCTATTAGTTATGTCGAAGAAAAATGCGCAAATAGGGGAGAGGTGGACTCTTTGTGCTTGGCCTTGATTTGGCGGACCGCGGCTAGAGAGGTGCGGAAGTCCTTGAGGCGGGAACAAAGGTGGGTGTAATGGCCATGGAGATCACACAAAGCACAGGGGTGGTTTGTGTGAATAGTCTTGGGGTTCTTGGCCGCGGTCACGGAAGGAACCAAGGCTTCTGAGACCGTGGACGCAGGGAAAGTGACATTAACCATGGGCTTGAGATGAGGCAATTCAGGGCAAGTATGTGTGACGTGACCGACAACATCACACAAGGCACACTGGATGGTATGCTTTGGAGGCCGAGGAGGGGCAGGGTTTGTCGGGGCAGCCTTGTCTTTTGATGCCCCCTTGGGAGCTTTGCCCTTCTTACCCGAAGCAGTCACAACAGGAGGTGGTTCCTGTTGAGGTGGCTGAGGCACTGTTGCAGTGGGAGAAGTCATGGGGACTGGTTGAACCGGGGTTAAAGCAAGATAAGGTTTGGGTTGACCAGGAAGGGTTGCGGCTGGAGGGTCAAGGTACCAGACGGGAATCCCAAGGGTCAGGTTAGGAAGAGAGAGAGTGGCCATGACAGGTGCCATGTACACTCCTGGTGGGGGAGCTAGGAACGGTATCTGACCAAAGGGGTAATGGCCAGGTGGGACGGCTCCTAAATGGTTAAGGCTTGGAGGAACTGTTCCAGGAGGATAAAGAGGGTCATGAATAGCAGCTGTAGGAGAAGGGCCAGAAGGAATAGGTCCAGCTGGCTGAGGCGAAGGGCTAGGAGCAATTTGCGACGGGCGAGGTTGAGGTTGAGGCTGCTGACTAACCGAAGCGGTCCGTTTAAGGTCTGCCCGAGACGATTGCATCATGCAAACATTCGCTAAGCTGGGATTACAGACAGGAGGAGGAGGAATACCGGGGAAAGTTCCAAGCAAGGAGGAGTCTTTGTAGACGCCGGGGGAGACATTGGTCAAAGAATCAACGGTTTGCTTACTGGCTATAGAAGAGATGGTCGACTCAGGGGAGGTCTGAGATTTTGGCTCATGATAGGTCAACTGGTCAATGGTGACTATCTTTCCATTATGAGGGAAAAACATCTTGCGATGGACCGCGGATGGGACAGTAGACATGGCATAGGTGTAGCTACGCCCCAAAATAATGTTATAATCAAGAGGGGCGTCGATGACTTCAATGTCAATGCAAACAGTCTTGCCCGCAAGAGTGATGGGACAATTACGGAAAAGGCCAATGGGCTGGGAGGCATGGCCATCCCACGTTCGAAGAGTGATCGTGGAAGGGGCCGACTCAGGAGATCCGATTTGTTTCCAAACCGAAGCGGACATCACACAGGTGGATGCCCCCTCGTCAATGATGCACCGGGAAATGTTAACGTTCCGGATTTTGACTAAGATTTGGAAAGCTATGGAAGTAGGAAGAGGAGGAGACTCCAACTGATGGGCATCGAAAATAATCAATTGGTCATCTGCTGGATCTACAGCGCCCAGGGCAGATAGTAGAGCTTTTCTTTGGGAGGGGCACGACTGGAGGAGTTCCAGCGTTGAAATGGCAACAGAAGATTGGGCCAGCTCATCTACTATGCTAAACGAATGGGCAGCTCGGTCAAAAGCAGCATTTCGGCGTAATGGTCCCTTAGGAATCTTGGTATGAACCTCGGCTTTGGGCGGAGGGATATGCAAGGGACCATAATTTTTCGAAAGAGGCTCTGTAGAACCTGAAGAAGGTAACTCGGGGACAGATGGAGCATGAGGTTGGGGGTACGGAGGGGACTAAGTGTGAAGGTTAAGGTCGGTGGTTATAGGTTGGTGAGAGTTCATCATGAGGATCTGGTAATTAGAGGTACCAGATGTAGGAGGTTGAGTGGTTACCGGTCCGTGAGGTGGTTGGGTAGCCACGAAGCTTTGCTGCGGGAAAGGATTGGTCGCGCTCTGTTGTGCATACACTTGCCCCTGAGGGGGTGGTGGCTGCTGTTGCGAGGGTTGAGAAGACAAGGGAGGCGGGGGTGCTAATGCTGCAGGAGTTGGAGCACTAGGCTATGGATATGGATGATAATGAGGTTGGGTAACAGTGTGGTAAACAGGGGGTTGGGCAGAAAGAGGAGGCATGCCGGATCCTGGATGCGTGCTACCGGGAGAGGGAGAAGTGCAAGAAGTGGTTCCCCCTCCCCCAGGAAAACCATAGTTCATGGGAGGTTGAGCAGATGGATGAGAGATAGCTCCAACGATACTGTTGGCGGCATGAGATGCCCCCGGTGCATGGGCATTACCGGGTCTGGGGAGATCAGGTAGAATAGTATAAACATAACCTGTCTGAGCGTAAATCAGGTCATATTTTAACGCCATTTGGAGGGCAGCTTCTTTTGTTTGAGGAAAATGCGATGCGACATCTTTTCCGATAGGTGGCAAGAGAGATATAAGGAACCAGTCCATGTAGACATGGTCTTCGAAGGTAGGAGATTGACATAGGCTCTTTCTTCTCCGCCATTCCTGGACATGATCGGATAGGCGGGTCGCAGATGATTGACGGAAACAAGTCAAAAGTTCAATACCAGTGTCATAACGAAGGGGAAGCTGGAAGTAAGATAAAAAAGCCTGGGCAAGAGTCAAAAAGGTGGTATGAGAGGAAGTGGGTTTATCAACATACCACTTAGAAGCTTCGCCTGTAAGCGTGCGTTGGAACAATCTAAGACAAATGGAATCATCAGTAATGGAATGGGATTAACACCACATGTGGAAAGATCAGATATGGTTGAAGGGATCCTCTCCAGCAAGGCCTTCGAACTTGGGAATGTCAGAGGGGAGTTTGATTGGTATAGCAGGCCAACTAACATCGTGGCGGATAGGATCATTGATCAACTGATTGAAATCGGGGAGACTGAGGCCTGCCATGAAGGGGAGTAAGGGAGCAGTCGAGGTAGTTCCTATGGTGGTTCCGCTAGTAACAGTTCCAGCATTAAGGCTGGGATTGCCACTAGCGTTAGGTCCTGGACCAGACATGGTGAAGGTAACAGGGGGAGAACCAGAAGTAGGGGGAGAACCCAAACAATCAAAGGAAGAGTCAGAGTGCGGACTCGGGGGAGGACTTACTCGATGACGATGGGAAGGAGGAAGTTGACCAACCGGAAACTGAGGGTGAAGGCCAAGAAGTCTTTGGGACAAACGCCTTGGAGGCGCAATGATGACGGGAATAAGAAAACCGACAGGGGTAGGGAGGGGTAAAATCAAGTGAGATCAATGTCGAAACAAGGGCAGAGAGGTACAGTGTCAATTGATTTTAAAGGCTTTTCCAGGCGGTGTTAACCAGGCTCTTCTTCACTTAGGGTCAGTGTGTGGCGTGCGTTAATTTCAATTGTTTAAACCCAAACGTTTTGAGAGTAAAAGAAAAAGTGTGCTACGTAACTGAAAATAAATCTGCAGTAAATAAGACTAAAAGAACAGAAAATTAACAGCTACCAATGCATCAATCTAACCCAAGAAGGCGGGTCTCTCAAAACTAGTCTATAAGAGGGAAAAACTAAGCAAAGCACGCTAAAAAGAGGCCAATAGATCTAAGGTCGGGAGGGACGGGGATCTAAAGGGGAAATCTACTGAAAAGAGGTGCAGAGAACAACAAAGAGGCAGAGGCAAGGTTGCTGCGAAAAAGGAGGAGATCAGCTAAAAATAGAAGGGAAAAGGAGGCGGCCCTAGAAATGAACCCAAACAAAACTATATGAGGTGATTTGAAAGGGAGAAGAGCTGATCTAAAGGGATCTGAAAATGAGGTATCAGATCTGGAAGCAAAAGGGCTGAAACCCTGGAAAGTTAGACTTCTGAAACAACAAAAACTCTCCCACAAAAAGTGGAGGGTACTAGAGCCCGAAGGGGCAAGATTCCCACTTAGTTGAGTAAAACAAAGCAAGAATAGGTCTAAACGGGCGAAGACGGAGGTCAGACAACCCTGACAAAGGTTCAGACAAAACCCATAAAAATTTCAGAAAAATTCCAGAAAAAAGGCCAGGTCGTAGTTTTTGACCTATTTTTTGCTCAGGTCGCACTTTTTGGGCTGTTTTCCGCGACCTGAAGCTCCAGGACGCACTTTTTGGGCCAAAAAGTGCGACCTGCACTTCCGGCACTCTTGGCGGCAGATTTCAGAAAAAATTGTTGTCTCAGCTGCGGCTGATGTCGGTCACCTGCGCAATAGGGCCAGAAACACACAGAAGTTAAAAATTTGACTGTTTGAGGGTTTTAGAGGTGGAAAGCACCATAAAAATAGGAAAAAAAGAAAATTGAAGAGAAACCCTAGGGTCTGAAATAGCTGGATATGCAGGAATAGATAAAACGACAGCGATCATAAAATAAAACCCGTGTGGAGTCGCCAATTGTTAGTATGAATATTTCGTCGTAAAAGATCACTTTAGCTACGCATAACAAATAGCCCTAACATCGATTATGGCTGCAAAATATCTTTAAGTCTGCTGCACAAATTCAGATCTAAGCACAAAAGACATTAAGTAGATAAAATATAATATGGCTCCATGCATCCAATAGATAAGACAAGAACAATGTATTTTAAAAGAATTTTATATTATATTAAAGAATGGGGCACCTGAGAGGAAAAAAAGAAAGGTGTTTTCCAGTTCTCCTCAATGGGATGGGTTCTTGAAAGTCCTCAGTGTTTCAGATCTAAAATTCCTCTCTCTTATTGGTGTAGATAACCCAGACAAACATAGAACTCAATGGGAGCTCACAAGGCAAAAATGGAGAATGTGACCTAGTATAGATCCAGAGTGATCTAATACAATGGAGGTGACTAATGAATGGGGAAGACCCTTCTATTTATAACAAAATATTGGGGTGTTCTAGGACTCAGTGCATGAATAAAATATTATTAATCAAATTCTAGAACCACGCCTTAGGAATATTTGATTATATTTGTTGGAGGGAAAAGGTCTTTTGACTTGGGTCAATTCCTTTATTTATAAACAATAAATAAATAAATGATTTATTTATTATTTTAGGGAGATGATGGGGATATAATTAAATAAATAATGATTTATTTAATTATTTAAAAATGATTTAGTCAAATTTAACTAGGAATATTACTAAATAATGGTTTAAATAATTTATTCCTGGGAAATAATTAAATAAATAATGATTTATTTAATTAATTTCTTTGTTTTGGGTTAAATATGACCAGGAAATATGGACAAATGTTATTTGACATGGTGAAAGCAATTTTACTTAGGGTAAAATTGGTCTTACATGGTGTACTTGGGTTCATCTAATGATAATGAGTTAGATGACCAAAAAATTGGTGTAACAATTAATGACATCTATAAAGATGGAAGTGTTGCTACTCCTAGAATTCCACAACCTACAAGGTTGACACCACAACAATTGGAAGAAAAAATATCAAAAGAGCTTTGCTTCAGTTGTGATAGCAAATACACTAAAGGTCATAAGTGTGTTGAGAAGAAATTATTTTACATAGATTGTGAAGAGGAGGAATAAAATGAACAAGAAACTTCAAAATAAGAGGATATACACTAGGAAAAAACCCTAGAGAAAGAACAAATGAGTATGACCATATCCTGTAATGCACTGGCAGGAATTACCACTCCTCAAGCTATCAAGATAGAAGGACATATCAAGAAGAAAAATGTAATAGTGTTGATTGATTCAGGTAGTACCCATAAGTTTATTCATTGTAAGGTAGCCAAGGAATTGAATTGCTTCCTATACCCAGCACAAGAGTGTCAAGTGATGGTTGCAAATGAAGGAACTATAAATTGCTCTGGAAAATGACATAATATCAAGATAACCATGGAGGAATATGTATTGATAGTCCAATTCTTTCCATTCCAATGGGAGGTGTTGATGTTCTACTAGGACTACAATGGTTACAATATTTGGGGATAGTAGCTTTTAATCTTCAAGAAATTTTCTTGAAATTTTTTTCAAAAGGAAAGGAAGTTAATTAAGGGGTATCGTACGGAAGCCGGGAAAGATAATAAGCTCTAATGTCATGAAAAAACTTCTGAAGAAAGAAAAATGATGCGTAATTGCACAATTATGCTCACTAGAAGTTCCAACATCAAAATCATCTATTTCTCCAGATCCCCAAAAATTCTTGGACAATCATTCCAAGGTGTTTGAAACTCCCAAAAGACTCCCACCTATTCGTGACCATGATCATGTTATTCATTTGATTCCAAGGAGTGTTCCTCCAAACATCAGACCTTACGTATATTCTTGTGTCCAAAAGAGCGAAATTGAACATATGATTACAGAAATGTTAGAGGCTGGTATAATTCAACCTAGTCAAAGTTCTTTCTCTGCTCCAGTAGTATTGGTACACAAGGATGTATCATGGCGCATGTGTCTGGATTATAGGGAGCTCAATAAGCTCACTATTAGAGATAAATTTCCCATTTCTCTGATTGATGAATTATTGGATGAATTACATGGAGAAATTAGTTTTACCAAGTTGGATCTTCGTTCAGGATATCATCAAATTAGAATGAAGACTGAAGATATTCTGAAAACAACATTTCGAACTCATGAGGGTTATTATGAATTTTTAATCATGCTTTTTGGCCTTACTAATGCACCCTCTACATTTCAAGGGTTGATGAATTCCATTTTCAATCCCTTCCTTAGAAAATTTGTGTTAGTATTTTTTGATGATATACTAATCTATAACAGGTCTTGGAAGGATCATGTTCAACATGTTGACAAGGCGCTCAAACCATTGGAGGAGAAACAATTATATGGGTCATATTGGGTCATATTGTATCTCGCGATGGTGTTAAGGTAGACGCTAACAAAATTAAATCCATCAAGGAATGGAAAGTCCAGACAACCATAAAGAAGTTGCGAGGATTTATCGGGTTAACAAGGTGTTATCACAAGTTTGTTAATAACTATGGGAGAATAGCAACACCTCTAACAACATTATTGAAGAAATATGCATTTTCATGGACTCCTAAAGCAATTAAGGCCTTTGAACATCTTAAAGAGGCAATGTGCCTAGTACCGTTCTTAGCTATGCCAGACTTCACAAAAACGTGTATTGTGGAATGTGATGCCTGAAGAAATGGAATTGGTGTTGTTTTAATACAAGAAAGAAGAACCATTGCTTTTGAAAGTCTTCCAATCAAAGGAAAGTATTTACAAAAAACTGTATATGAGAAGGAAATGTTGGCAATACTACATGCACTAAAGAAATGGAAACCTTACCTAATGGGAAGGCACTTCAATGTAAAAACTTATAATGATAGTCTTAAATACATTTTGGAACAAAGGCTATCTTTGGAACAGTAGCAAAAATGGGTCACAAAGATGTTGGGTTCTGAATTTGAAATCATCTACAAAAAAGGGAAGCTAAATGTTGTTGCAGATGCACTCTCAAGAAAGGATGAAGAGGTGGAAGCATTGCTTTGTGCCATTTCTATTATCCAACCAAATTGGATAGCCAAGGTAAGGGATGAATGGAAAAAGGACGAAGAAGTGTGGACACTCATTCAAAATTTGCAACAAGATCCTAGTAAATCTGATACATTTAGTGGAAAAATGATTCCTTATGGTACAAAGATCGCTTATATATTTGTAAGAATTCCCATGTAAAGCAAAAGATTCTTTTGGAATTACACACTTCTCCCTTAAGAGGACCCTCGGGAATTTAAAAAAATTACCACAGGTTGAAGAAATAGTTTTTTTGGGACGGCCTTAAATTTGATATTGAAAATTTTGTGGCGGAATGTTTGGTTTCCTAGCAAAATAAAGTTGAGACAATTAGGACCTCAGGTCTTATACAACCTTTATCCATTCCAAGTCAAAGTTGGGAGGAGATTTCAATAGATTTTATCACAGGTTTACCTAAGTCCAAAGGAAAGAGTGTCATCATGGTGGTAGTTGATAGACTTATAAAGTATGCACACTTTTGTGCATTATCTCAATCATTTAAAGCAATTATAGTTTCTACTACATTTATGGAAACAATTCAAAAGCTACATGGAAACCCAAATATTATTGTAAGCGAGAGAGATCTCATTTTTACTGGATTTTTTTGGATGGAATTATTTTCTTGTTTGGGTACTCAACTTGGTCAGAGCTCATCTTACCATCCTCAATTTGATGGGAAAAATTAGATAGTGAACAAATGTTTGGAAGGATATCTTCGTTGTTTTGTATATGATAAACAAACACAATGGGTCAAGTGGTTACCTATGGCTGAATGGTGGTATAACACTTCCTTCCATCTTGCAGCAAAAATGACCCCATTTATGGCACTTTATGGATATCATCCACCGTCTATCACATCATCTTTAAGCGAAAATTATAAGCTTCAAGCAGTGGAAGATCACATCGAGCATCAACAACAAGTTCTCCAACTCTTAAAATATAACCTAAATTTGACACAAAATCGAATGAAACAATAGTCATATCAACATCGCAACGATAGAAGTTTTGATGTAGGAGACTGGGTATTTTTACGACTACAACCATATAAACAAATGTCCCTCAAGCAAGCTAAGAACGATAATAAATTATCGCCAAAGTACTATGGTCCTTACAAGGTGTTGAAAAAGATTGGTACTATGGCATACAAATTGGAACTTCCTACTTCTTCTCGAGTGCATCCAGTTTTCCATGTTTCATGCTTAAACAAGGTTATAGGTGACAAACTTCAAGTTCAAACAATATTTCCAGAACTTGATGAGGAGGGGAAAATCATATTGGAACCTGAAGCAGTCACAGAAACAAGAACTCAGCAGTTACGAAATCGATCAATTTCATAGTATCTCATTAAGTGGAAGAATTTACCCACTGAAGGTCCTACATGGGAGGATGAGAATCTTATACAGATGAATCCAGATCTACTCAAGCGTTGAGGACGACACTTTTTTGAAGGAGAGGGGCATGTTAGGTCCCTATATTACTAGTGCAGTCTCTTATTGTTGTTAGTGTAGCCCCCATATTGTTATTATTGTGCCCTTACATTATTATTGTTAGGTCGGCTAGGATCATATTGCGACCCCATGGACTCCTATATATAGAAAGGAGGTTTTGTCATTTGTATCATCCAAGAATTGTTCATTTATGTAATGTAAAGGAGGTTGCACCCTCAAAGAGGCTTATTTCTAAGGCGTTGATCTCTTGTTTCTTCAATTTTTGGAGTTGGTTTCATAACATATAATTTATTCAACATTAATGTAATTACTTTATATATTTATCTTATATAGTAATTAAATATAAAATTATAATAAAAATATTCCTTAGCAGAGAAACTCTACAACCAAGTATGGGAGAGAGATGTTGTCAAGTAATGTTACATTAGCATAAATAAAATAATAACTATATACAAAAATGCATTAACAAAAATATCTCAATATTGAACTTCAATTTCAATGTAGGCTATAAACAAAACACTTCAATTTCCATGATAGATAACAATATTAGATAGATAGAGTATTGGCACTAAAATTTTGTAATTTCATCCATATGTAATACTACGTTTTGGTACAAAAAAGATGTGTAACTCTTTCACCATTCAACATAAAAATATACTATATTTAAAATGATATTATATTACAACTAACTATAAATGAGGTATGTAAAAATTTTGAACTTTGATTATAATCCAGAAATAAATAATATAGATAATGATTATTATAAAAATAATCCTCAAGATAAAAACATTTGTCATATAATAACATTTATATTTAAATTAACAATTATTAACACTTTTTATATAAAAGAAATGCATCAAACAAATTATTGATCTTTAAATACATATATTATATATAATATTAAAAAAAAAAACATTTCTATATATAATACTTTCATTTAAATATGCGCAAGCTTAATTAATATTCGAGAGACATTATAATGAATAAATAGTTAACGTGTTTCTCGATACAAGTTGATAAGGATGTTAAAAGCTTGAAAGTATAAGTTACATAGAATTGTCCTATTTTGTTTTAAAATTGAAAGTTAAAAACCTATAATATGTGTATTGAATCAATAAATAATCTCACATACATATTTTTGGAATATTCATTCTAATAAATAATATAGATATTATTATTTATATTAATATTATATAATATTTAAAAGATACAAAATAAATTTTATTTAGATTATATAAAATTTTGATTATATATAGTATTTGCATTTAAATTTATAACTTATGCTAAATTTTATATAAGTTTGATTATATATATTTTGCATAACTTTTGTTTTATATGTATATGTAAGTATTATTACAAAATTTTGATGTATAATATTAAATATATGAAATCATTATCATATATAATAAATCCATTGAAATTTATATAAATTAAAATTAAAATTTAACCAATTAAATTATTAAAATAAAATGCTAAATAAATATATTTATAATAATATTTTATTTTAATTTAAATTTTAAAATATAATATAGAAAAATTTAATAAAAACTTTGAAAATCTAGTGTAAACAATAGTGTTGTCGCAGTAGCAAATTAGTTGATAGTGTTGGGAGGAGACTAGACAATAATGTTATATTTTAAATTTAATTTGAAATGAATCTCTACCTCACATTTTTTTATGAGACTTTGTAGATTTTATTGAGACTTTGTAGATTTTATTGATGGAGTCATTGGGTTGTTAAGTGCGTGCGATGGGAGGAGACTAGACAATAATGTTATATTTTAAATTTAATTTGAAATGAATCTCTACCTCACATTTTTTTATGAGACTTTGTAGATTTTATTGAGACTTTGTAGATTTTATTGATGGAGTCAACTATTTGACAATTTTTATATGTTTTTAATTATAAATCTTCCGGGAAATCACATAATATATTTTGGAACCGACGCGTTTCGAACTACCAACTGTAATTCATCATCAGGATAATGAAGATTGGCTGATCTAACTTGCATATTTAAACCATGAAGTGAGAAGCAATGGTCAAAACCCCAAAGAGTTAAAAATGGTCGAAAATTATAAAATAATAAAAAATATAACCAACCATCCTTAAAATTAAAAACAGTCAAAAATAAAACCATCAACAGTAAAAAATATATTCAAGTCAAAGTCATAAATTAAAAAAAAATAAAAAAATAAAAAAAAATAAAAAAAATAAAAAAATAAAATAAATAAATATATATATATATATATATATATATATGAAAGAATAAAATTAGAAACAAGCAAAAAGGAGAAGAAGGACTAAATCATAACAATAAAAATAAAACTAAAAATTAAAAGATTTAGTCCTTTAGTTTTATTTTTATTGCTATGATTTAGTCCTTCTTCTCCTTTTTGCTTGTGTCTAATTTTATTCTTTCATATATTTATTTATTTATTTTATTCTATTATTTTATTTATTTTTAATTTAATTATAATTTATGACTTTGACTTGAATATAATTTTTTACTGTTGATGGTTTTATTTTTGACCGTTTTTAATTTTAAGGATGGTTAGTTATATAGATAAACCAATCTTCATTATCCTGATGATGAATTACAGTTGGTAGTTCGAAACGCATCGGTTCCAAAATATATTATGTGATTTCCTGAAAGATTTATAATTAAAATGTTATGGATCACAGAAGCTTGCACTCTCAATTTTTATATGTTTTTCATAGGGAAGATGGCAGAAAACTTAGGAGAGAATAACTTCAAGGCTTACAAGCAATTTTACAAAGTTAAAATGTTTTTTTTTTTTTTTTAATGCAATGAAATAGAATGATTTTTTTTTTTTTTTGAAATTTCATTCTCGTTCTAAAAGTTGTCAAATGATAATATATGCACTGCTATGGTTCACTATGGCTTGTTATATGATTTACTATGATTTTTTGAAAATAGGTAAAGTATTATATAAGTGGTTTATTATAGCTATATGATGACTGGGGAAATTCCTTTCCTATAACTTTTTTTTATTAAGCAATTATATGACGAATATTACTTTTAGTTTTGAATAGATTTGTAAGATATTTGTCCCCATAAAAAGATATACAAATAGAATAAATTTATATAAATTTATTCAACATTTACATGACTACTTCTTATATTCATTTTATATAGTAACATTATAATAAAAAAATATTTTATATTTAATACTATATTCATAATAAATAATATATTATTAATTATGCATGCACATACTTTATGTAAATAAAAATATTGATAATAGGAATGTAATTGTGTCATTCTTTAATGTTTTAAAATTAATTACCATTATATAAAATTTATAATATTATACATTTATATATTCATATTTATTTATCAATTTTGAATATGGTTTAATGTTTAAGTATCTATGTTAAAAGACAAGTGAGGTTTATTTGGTTGTATTTAGTTGGAGTGGTAAAGATAAACTACCAAAATGATTTTAAAACGATTTAAACTTGTACACTGAAACAAACATCATAATAAAAAACTTAATATAAACATGAACATAATAAGAAAAAATTGTTTAATAGAAAGTGGTGAAATTCAATCCATACTAAATTTCTAAAGCTGATAATTCCTTTTATTTATAACACTTTTGAAAACAATGATAATCATTTTTTATATATATAAAGTTTACATTAAAATCAATAAAAAACTATTACAATTTTTTCGTGACTAAATAATTTAGATGATCATAATTATAAGAATAATTAATATAAAGATTAAAAAAAAAAATTCATCTATTAACATTTAAATTTAAATGAACAATTATTAAGACGGTTTATGCAAACAAACGTATTCAAACAAAATATGCATTTTTTAATACATATATTGTAATATTTCGTAAATAAAAGTCATCCCTATATACAAAATTTTGAAAATTTTCATTTAAATATGCATGGTGAGAATATATAGAAATAGCTCAAATAGTTTATTGGCCAAAACAATGGTCCATGTACCATTGGGAGATTTATTACTTCCTATTTCGCTCACTTCCTCTAGCACAACCCCAAGTTGTGGAGTTACTCAAATGTTGCAAAGATATTCATTTTTTTGGTTTAATATTCAAGATTCCTACTTTCTCTTATGAATGGCTACCTCCTTCCCTTTTATTATGAAGGAAATATATAAGAAGGGGATATGTAGAAGTATATGTCCATGCATCTAATATTTTGAATTCAAAGAGTGTAGAATATAAAACTTGAACTAATTGTAACATATAAGAAATAAGTGATTTTTTCTTTCCTTCTTGTAAAAGGCTTATCATTTTTTTGATATAAATATAGATAAGGAATTTAGGTATTCCCTATTATTTTTCTTCGACTTCCACAGTATTTTTTAGAGTCTCATTATAATTTTTTAATTTATAATCACAAGAAAAGTAAGTAAGTTGTCACCATATATTATATATTGTATCACATTGATGTTTTTTTTTTTTTGCATTTTTATGACTAGATATGTAATGACTCAAATGATATCTTGAATAGCATAGATTTCTACCCATCCACAGTGCATAGAAATTCAACAAAAAATGTGACTAAAATTTATATTATACTCTAAAAATTGATTCCCTTTTGAACAACATTTGCTATAAACCAAAATTCACTTTTAAACGCACTAATCAGATTCAACCTTAACATTTTTTTTTCAAAAATTTTATGTTAAAAAATGATACAAATATATGCCTAGTTGGAGGGAGCACATGTAATATTCCACAAATAAAATCCCTTATTCATATACTTTATATATCTAAATAAAATTGTTTGTCATTAAACCAAATGTATCATTTATGTTTTCGGTGCCAAAAGTATTGGTATTCAAAACATTAAAAAAAATACAAGGAAGTTAATTTATTGAAACTATCCTTATAGCGCCTTTATAGAGAAAACAATGGCTAAATCTCTAATATTGTAGCCCAAGTTATTTAAACTTGTTGGAATATTTAGACTTCAAAGTAATAAACCGAGTGGGTTTAGTGAGAGCAATGCTAGCTAAACATATACGCTCTATGTATTGTTTGTGTGACTTGAACCAATGTGCTTTAAAGTCCTTTGGTGTGATTTTCATCCTTTTAACCATAACATCAACGTTCATATTTTTTTTTCGTCAAAATTGCAACATTATCAATAAATATAAAAATCCACATACTAAAAATATGGGGACCATGTATGGAAAGCCAAAAGGTAATGCACTAGCTAGCTATGTGGTTTCAAATTATAATAAATTATGTCAATGTTATTATGAGCTAAGATACATGGTATATAAATTACCTCTTAAATTATCTTAAAGTTGAGATGAGTGTTGCAATGGTTGAGGAGAATGTGATTTTTGTTGACTATCATGTCTCCCGTCGTATATGTGCAAAGGTGTTTTGGGAGATGCATTTTCATTACTTTGAACATTATATTATACATTAATACAAGTATGTGACTCAAATAGAATTAAGTGTAAAAATGTGATAAAATTATAAGAGTATAAATAAATATAAACTTATTTTGCATGATGAAATTGGATGTGAAGATTATTGTAGCATTTGAACCATTTCATTTCCATTCTTCTTAATACATTGACCATCTTGTGGGGTTTTCATTGTTTGCACTAGTTCCAAAGGAAACACCTGCACCATAAATAAGAAGAAACATATGGATTAAAAAAATTAAATATATACAATAATAAAAAAATCAAGGATATCCCCGATGGGGGTGAGGTCCATACACCGCGTGGTATAAGACTCTCATGTGTCACTACAAGTGGAGTGGGGGCGAGGGAAAATCCTTTCGGTCCCTTCACCATAGCGAATTTAGAGGGAGTGGTACCTGATGTAGGTTGAAAATATGTGTGAATATTAATTCTGCGTTCGAGTTTGGGGGTGGAAATCAGTTAAGGAGCGAGAGGATGAGGGAGCTTGTCATCTGACTCCATACTATGGTCTGGTGCTGGACCTTGCGATGACCACTGGGGAGTAAACAAAAGTGACATAGGATGGTATTTAGTGGGAGGGGATGGTGTGTGCTTTTCTTGGGCACATGTTGGTGCAGTATACATGACTGGACCTTGCTCCTTATTTTCTTGGTTATTGACTTTGTATTTGAAGACGGGAAGTCGATGGGATGGGAGCCACTTCATCTCATCTTTTCCTGGCTTATGGTTAACCCATTTTATGACATTACAAATGGAAGCGAGACTCTGTAATTCAGTAATCTCAATGAGTGGTGGTGGAAAATTTGTTTCAATATCCAATTTCGAGACTTTTGGCGTGTGAGTGATGGTGTTTCGTGAATTGGTGGGTGGTCTCTGAGCAGTGAATTTGGAAGTTGGCCGCTGCCTTGGGGAAGCTAATCTCGAGATACAGCTTATGTTCCTTCGTTTATTTATAAATTTTCAGCATTGGCCTAATGGGTGGTGTAATATGGTTCTTTTGGGGTTGGTGGTCTGTTTCTATTAGCAGGGTGGTATTGTGTATCTCTGGTGTGGTGGGTGGTGGAATATGGTTCTTCTGATTGTGGAGTTCAGTTTCTATGGTGGGGGGATGGGCCTATGAATTATGTAAGCTACAAGTATCCCCCTTGGCGAAACATGAAACTGCGAGTGAGGCAAGGGCCTTCCCCCTGCTCTATCAGTCTTTCCTTGCGGGCATGGAGGATTCAAAAATTATCATGGTGGATCCTCGTTGGGGTGGAAAGACAGTTGAACTAGCACATTTGGCTGGTATGGGAGTGTGTGGAGGTCGCGGAGAAGAAAAGAGAGGTGCCAGCAGGGGTGGCAATTCGAGGGTGTAGCGGACGAGTTGCCGGGGTGGAGGAGGAGCCTGGGGTGGCAAGAGGAATAGTGGGTTTGGTCAGGCTAAGGGACAAGAAGGGCAGGGCATCCAACATTGCTGCGTAGAAAATTGTCGAGGCCTTATCAACAACCTCATTGAACGAGTCAACACAACCGAGAGAGCACGCCGCGAGGAGAAGGCAGAAGAACTAGTAAAGCTTGACTAATTGTATTATTTTCAGTACCAAGTGCGGGAGAGACTAGTAGTAGTTTGGCCTTGCCAAAACCAACTATCTGAGAAAGTAGGGAAGATGGAGACTTGGCTGGCACACTTTGAAGGGAACGTTCAGTGTGACTTCTGTCCTCCACTGCCTCCATGAACAACCTTGGACAATCCTGCTTCTATCACGTTGGGTGATTAGTATGATGCCTAGTGTATTTTATGTTTTATTTGTGTTCTGGTGCCTATGAACCTATCTTTTATGGACAATGTTTATCCTTTTTATTTTTTTAAAAGACTATATGTACTCATTTTTCCTACCTGAATAGAATATTGACATACAAAAAAAAAATCAAAACAAATATAACAATATAAAATATAGAACATCCATTGCAAATCCCATCATTATAATAAAAAAATAGCAATCTATATATTAGTTTTCTTGCGGAATACGTTATATGGATTAAAAACTTACTGGCCCAATAACTCCTTGAAATATTGGTAAGCGTAGTAATGGTTGGTAGCTTCAAGTTCGTTTCATATCCAAGTCTATGGATCTATATTTAGAAACCAAACTATGTGGAGATATCTCTAGGAAATTTTATTGATTAGGCTATGCATATCAATAACAATGGGAAATTTCCCGGATGCGGGTGGTTATGAAGAGCATTAAGATGATGGGATGGTCAGGAGGCATAATGGGGAGTCATATGCCAACCTGCCTTGAAACTGTCCTTCGGCGCATCTACAGAATAGAGCAGAGTTTAATGCATTTACCACCCGGCGCGCATCACAACCAAGCCTTCGAACCTCGAGACCACTCCACACGCTGCGACCTAGCCATGTCGTTTGCTCATATTTATGATGTTTTAATGCCAAATATTTACGGTAGCCCGGGGTTTTGTGTTAACATGATGGAGAGCGATCATAGCTCTAGTAGACTTCCCAGGCCTATAACGAGCTGCTGCTCCCTAGATACTCGGCTCTCTTCTGAGCGCACTGCTACAGGCAAAAGAACTAAGCTCCACTGCTATTTGGAGCTAAGTGACAGTTTCCACTATTCCATTGCTGGCTATTGCATGCTTGCAACGGTGAATTGGCCATCGCAGTCGCCCCAATCTCCTTCCCTACTCGCGCACCCCCACTCTGCAGACTTGACAGAGATCATGCCGCGTCTTAGACACCGAATGAGGTGCAGAAGAGGCTCCTCCCAGCACCAGACAAGGTGTTCCCCCACCTCCTCCAGCACCTCTGCTGTGACTTCTCCAACTTTCGACAACACTTCCAGAGCAAACAGGGGTCGTCTTCATCGTTCTGGGCGAAGATTTCGCTCCCCTACACCTCCGAATTCTCCTGTTCACTCCCAAACTATGCATTTCTCTTTCAACAGCTCTCTAAACTATCCAAGAGTCACTGCCTCTATCACAATTTCCTTTCCGGAAACTCCTTAGGACATGATTCCTAGTTCTGATCGGGGGGCTGGAAGCAATTCGGTAGCCCAGGCTCAGAGGCTTAGTGCTGGCTGCTTGAACTTGCAGGATGTGGCGGTTAATGCCGACCAGGATGGCGCCAGCAAAGGTGAGGCTGTTCAGCCTAGCTCGAAGCCGCACGAGAAGCAAACTGACACTGGTCACGCACAGGACGAGCAACTCAATGAAATCCGGGAACTTGGGAATGATAGCAAGCAGCTGAGAAATGGAAATCAAGAGAGCGAGGCAAAGGGTCCCTCAGCTACTGTGAAGGTGATTCATTCTATTGAGGACCTGTACACGGAAGAAGGAGAACCGGATGCACTCTGGTGCAGGGTTGTTGAAGAAGCACCTGACGAGTAGCGCCTCTCTCCTTTTCTGGTTTTTTGCTCTGTCTTTGTTAGTAACTAAGAGAATGTTCATGTTTGTTATAATGTTCAGGTTTAGGTTTTGGGTTCTGTCAAATATGATATGTATAATCAGAACTAACGGCTTCCCCTGTGTGGGATTTTTCTGGAAAACACTCAGCACTGGTTTCCCTCGGGGAGGGCAGTGCTCAACAATGATCTTTTGTTCAAAATGCCTCTAAATCGGGCATGGTTCTGGTTGAGACCTGATGTACTTTTTTTTTTTTTTTCTCTGATAAATATATTACGCTTACACAGAAAAAAAAAAAAAACAATGGGAAATTAATATAAAATTTATAATAAAAGTAAATATCATTTAATGTTAAAATGTCTTGAAAATTAATACATGCAAAAAAAAATGGACTCAACTGTGTAGTCAATGTTATTATTAATTTCATCAAAGTTCAATATATGGGTATGCCCATCTAATCCTTCTTCCCCTACATAATCAAGAACCTCCATCCTTATTTTCCATTTTAAATCGTTATCTATGTTCTTCATTGCATCCGTACATCTACGGGGCATACTATGACCCCAACAATGATTTTTGTTCACAATTTTTTTGATTTGAAGTATCATTGAGCTGATCAAATGTAGCAACTGACTCTGAAAACAAGTTTCAATGAATTTAGACCACAAAAATAAATTTATAATACTACAAAACATATGCATATAAATACCAATAAATACTTATATCTAAAATAATTTCTTCATTGAATTTTTTTTTATATGCTTATTGGCATGCACGACATAGCCTTCCATCTAAATCATATTGTACTTTTGTATTTTTTCTTTTAACTGCACTTCTTGATTTGGCATCCCATTTAGCATTTGTGTCTCTTACCCAACCTCTTTCACGTGGAGGAACTGGAGGGAGATTGTGTATGATAGCACAATGGTGATTAAGGACAAATAATTTATATCCGCTCAGGATCCCAACATAACCACCAACAAGACAAGAAAACACTTGCTTGGTTCCTTTGATAGTTACAGCCAATTCATGTCTATTTTCCTTCATTTTCTAAATTCCTTATAAATGAACATGTAAACAATAGTGTTGTTAAAACCCTCATAGCAACACTTTTAAATTAGAATCAATATTCATATCTATTTCTTTCTTGTTAATTATAAGTGAGCGATGTTGTTCCTACTATTTACAATCACAATTTAAAGAATAAACCATGTTGTTTCATAACCTATGTATACATTTTTTTTATCTCCAAGTGATCCAAAAATTATTTTCATGCAAACATAGCATGAGTTGTTGAAGTATGCCAATAATAATTATAACATTGTTCAATGGCAGGTTTAGGATGGTCATCAATGGAGAATCATAAGAGACGCGCCCATTTCGACTAAAAAATACGTGTTAGTTTGTACTTGAATCCTTTCACATGAAATAAAATAAATGTAAGTTATTGAAACCATGCTAGGAAATTGATGTGTTTTTTGGGATGATGAGTACTATGGAATGATGATTATTAGAAATATTAATTTTTCTATCATAGATTTTAGGAATATTTCTATTTGAAAACAACTCCCCTAGCTGCCACTGTGTCCATGTTTGAGCCATTGGATCAAATGATAGATGATTGAAATGTTTTAGGCCATTAGATCAAGTAAATATTTTTATATATGTTTTTTATAATGTTATGTTTTTGTAATTTCATGTTTAAAATTTTGACTATGTCAAATTACACAAAATTAGAAATAAAAGTAAATTAAATAAAAAGATTGACATAATGTAATGAACATTTTAACTAGGTCAAAATACAATAAAAAATAAAAATAATAAATAAAATAATGATAAACTATAAATACAGCCCATGGTATTGACCCATGGTATTCATGTGGAATGTAGTTTTTTTATAGAGGGAACTAAGATGGCCTAAATCAATCAATCTTAACTCTGGATCTAAACTAATTATTTAATAAAATTATTTTTAAATGTTTGTAACCTTTATTCTTTTAAAATTTTACTTAATAAAATGTATCTAAATTTTCATACATCCAAATATACATAGTTTTTCTTGTTCTGTATTATAAAAAATTTATTTATAATAAAATTTCTATCATAAAATTAAACTCCACAAAAACCAATTAATTTATATTACATGGATAAAAAAAAATATAAAAAAAGGCAAAAATAAATATTTATATATTTAAATATTACATTTTTGTGTTACTATGCTCTCCAACAAAGTATGATAGAAACGTTGTAATGTCATGTTTAACATTTTTACTATCTCAAATTACAAAAAAATAAAAATAAAAGTAAATTAAATAAAAAGATTGACATAATGTAATGAACATTTTAACTAGGTCAAAATACAATAAAAAATAAAAATAATAAAATAAAATAATGATAAACTATAAATACAGCCCATGGTATTCATGTGGAATATAGTTTCTTTATAGGGGGGACTAAGATGACCTAGATCAATCTTTACTCTCGATCCAAACTAATTATTTAATAAAATTATTTTTAAATGTTTATAACCATTATTATTTTAAAATTTTACTTAATAAAATGTATCTAAATTTTCATACATCCAAATATACATAATTTTTCTTGTTATGTATTACTTTTGTTACAACTATTTTATTATTCCAAAAATACATTGTTTTTTTTGTTATATATTATTTATGTTACAAGTGTGTTATAATTCATGAGCATTGTTTCTTAATATATAAAAAATTAAATTAATAATAATTTTTTTAAAATATGTGATCTTTTTTAAATTTCCAAATTATTTCACAAGACATGATTTATCTTGAGCAATAATGATGAATGTTCATAATTATCATTTCTTAAATAATACTAAATTTACACAATTGTTTGTATCAAAGTCAAGGATACAGAAGAAAGGAGACATGGTGAAGAGAAGCTTCCAACCTTACAACAAGCCCTAAACAGGCATAACCGTGAATGTATGGAATCCATTTTCCCTGATACACATGAGAAGTGCAATGAAAAATCTTGGAATTTGGAAAATGTACCGAAGCTTATCTCATATTCCATTCATTTATATTTGAATTATATGGAAGAAGAAAAGCGGGATAATGGATACTTATCAAGAATGTATGATTCTTTAGAAGGAAACGACATTGACAAGGCTATGGAGGACCAAATAGTAGAATTAAAAACATAAGAGGACTCTTCAAAAAATGAGTTACTCAAGGATTTTGGAATCTAGATGAGCTACATTATCTCACTGATTCAAGCAAGCCCTCAAAAAGAGACAAACAATAGTGATATAGAGACAATTTATTCATAAACAAGAGAAAGCAAGAATTATAACCCGAGATAGAGTTATGGGAAGGGAAACATTCCAATTATAAGGAGGAGTCAAAGTTACATGAGTAGTAGTTCACTCAACATAATTCTCCATCGCTTATTCTGGAGGAGAAAGTTCCTACTACCTCATCAATTGAAGAAGGCCCATATGAGAAAATCAGAAGAGATTCCTCAATGTTATTTTCATTTGACATTTAGTCACTCTGCTCTTTTTCGTCTAATAGTCTCTTTATCTCTGCCCTTAAATTCAATGACTCGGAAAATACTAGACAAAAGACACTTACCTATTGCAATCAGTTGAAAAAAAAAAGGTATCTCTAAAGGGTCACTTGGAGAGGAATCTATTATTTAAAAGATTGAGAAAATAATTTCATTTCAAAACAAAAATGTACTATCACTAGGGAAGGGAGTTATTACATTTAAAATTTGTTCCCATTCTTGTCACTACAAAAATTGATTGTTTCTTTTTATTTGATGGGAAAATAAATGATATTTTTATTATGAGCTGATTTTTTCTTCTTACTTTTGGGTCTTCATGATGTTTGTTATTCTAACTGAGGTGAAAAGTTCCAAAGAAGTGAAATATTGGTCATTCAAAGAGGAATTATGGAAATATGATTGTAGATAGTTTATTAATATAAATTATGGAAATATGATTGTAGATAATTTATTAATATAAATTATCTGAACTGAGATTAATTAATCATCCTCAAAGGTTAAAAAGGGCCCGAATGTCTCTTATCCATAAAATTGATGATTAAGATAACTCTATTCTCTGTGTTCAAATGAAAGGTGAAGGTGGGTTTACCATACTTAAGCTTCTTAGTAGTATCTTATGAAGTACAACATGTCACAATGATAAGTTTTTATTCCATTAAATAATTTTAGTTGTAGAGTAGAGTTAGAGTTCTAGGAGTAGTATCAGAGGAATTCAACATTGTGAATGTGATAGAAGCAAATAATTTTGTGGAAGGTTGAAGTTTGCCCAACTTGGTCATAAAAACCACGTGCATCCTTCATGCAGAAAAGAAAATAAACATGCAAATTTCGTCATATAGAGGTCTTGAGTACGTTGGCCAAAATGTCTCATCCATTATGAAAAATACATCTTACATGCAATTAATAATAAAGAAGTTGTTCCACATAAATTACCCAATATGGATATTTTGATTTGAGGTCCAGTAAACATAATTCTCCACCCCTTATTCTAGAGGATCAGTTGGAGCCAAGAAAGTTTCTACTACCTCTTCTTTCTTATATGTTATTCTTTCCTATACCACAACCTTACGACGTTTCCTTTGCAACATGTGGTGAAATTACTAGTTATATAAAGTTATTGCAAAAATACATATATCTCAATTACGCCTTTTTCTAATTTTCTCATCAACTGGTTTTAAAGGTTCTCTAAGTCACTAGTACATTTGGCGAAAATTATGACACTTGGTTTTGACACTTTTGACCAAATGTCAGAAATTTCCCCAAATTTTTTCAACTTTTTCAAATCCCGCCTGAAACCGTCACTATACCGACGTTTAGAGGAAAGTGTCGCAATACCGACACTTAGAGGCAAGTGTCGGTCTTGCAACGTTTGCAAAATAGCGTCGCTCTTGTGACGGATTTCTGAAGTATGTCGTTATTGCGACGTTATAGAGAAAATGTATAGCTATTGCGACGTTTGGAGGAAACTGTCGCTATTGCGACGTTTAGAAGAATGCGTCGCTATTGCAACATTTGGTGGCGAAGTGTCGCTCTTGCGACGGTTGGTGGCGATGTGTCGATCTTGCGACTGTTAGGCGACATGTCGCTCTTCCGACGGTTTGTGGCAAAGTGTCACTCTTGCGATGGTTGGTTATGATTTGAACTTGGTTGGTTATGGTGCGAGAACCTAAGGCAACCATTGAGTTAAGATTCAAACTTTTGATCGTGAATTGTCCCATAATTGAAATGTGGACCGGATATTAATTTATGTTCCCGCTGGCATTTAAATTAATGTCGCTGAGGTTCCATGTAATGTTTGTTGATATACAGTGGTAAGTTCATGTGAGTGTAAATTAAAAGAGAATCCTTGGATACAGGATTTGGGCTTTAATAGAAGGGTAGTTATAGGTGTAAATGAGTTATGTTATGGTTTGAGCCATATATGTAAGCTCCGCATCGAGAATTGAAATTCTGGGTTGGTTGGTGTTATAACCAGTAAAAAGAGAAAGGGCTTCCGAAGGGAGTATTGAAATTGTCAGCTTTATGTTAAAATGGAATTAGTATATTTATTCAATTTATTATAAAATGGGCTATCGCAAGGGAGTAAAATAAAATATAAAATTGATTCATACACTTTTATTCATTCAATATTAAATATAAAATTGATATACACTTTTTTATTGGGAGTAAAAAGCCCACAATTTTATTAAAAATATAAACAATTTGTAAAAAGCCCACAATTTTGTAAAAATCCCACAATTTGTAAAAAGCCCACAATTTTGTAAAAAGCCCACAATTTGTAAAAAGCCCACAATTTTGTAAAAATCCCACATTTTGTAAAAAGCTCACAATTTGTAAAAAGCCCACTTTTATTTTCTTTTTGTTTATTGAGCTCCCATTGAGTTCAACACGTCTTGGGTTTTCTACACCATTGAGAGAGATAATTGCTAAATATAATTATTATTTTCTTTATAGGATAATTTGCATCAATGGAAGAAAACATTGGAGGTGGAAAAAAAATTCAAAAGGGTGAAAGGGGTGATGGTAGAGTTTATTGCCCTTGCAAAAAATGTTGTTTGAGAAATAATGTTAGAGTTTTAATAGCAACAACAACAATGCATTGTAGGAAATATGGGCACATTGATGGTGGATCGAATGAATATCGTCCCGTGGTAATTAATTATCTATCTTCATTTTGATTATATCGTAAAATTTTATATTATTTAAATATTTTTTATATGCGCACTAATGTTTAATGATTAATGTTTGTAATTTTCATAAAGGCACAGTTGCCCCCCAACTTTTTGCAGATGATCAACCAGCTTCCACAGCTAAATAGTAGTAGATTAGATGATGTTGCACCAGTACAAGAGAATATTGCAGCAAATATTAGTATTGGAAATGATGTTATACAAGGTGAAGAACATGAAGCGAATGATGAAGGTAATTTTAATGATCCCATGGAGGTAGATCATGATGACAATAATGAGACAGTTCACATTAATGATGGGACAAATCAAATGCTCCAAGACTTGTATGGTGAGTTAGATGATGATGGTGGAGATAGTAGTGACGATATTTATGATGTACCTCTGATTGAAAGGTCAAGTGAACGACTTTTTGAACACTCAAATGCAACTCTTCTCTCTGCTACATTGTTGCTGGTGAACTTAAAGGTTATGAATAATTTGTCGAACAGATGTATGGCACAACTCCTAAGGTATGCAATATGTATATATGATCACATATATGTAAATGTTGATTATTTTCCCTTTTTTTAGTTTTAATAAATGTGTAAAATAATAATTCAATACATATATATATATATATATATATATATATGATTAATAATCTTTACATTAACTAGTTTTTCTTTATGCTATAGATTGTTGGGTGAATATTTGTTACCATCGCCAAATACTTTACCTCGAACATATCGAGATCTACGTGTTATTATGAAACACTTTGGAATGGAATATAACACTATAGATGCATGTCCTAAAGATAATATTATATATTACGGAGAACATGCGTTGAAAACAGAATGTCCGAAATGTGGTACCAGTAGATATTAAACAGATCAACTCACCAAAAAGGTGCCTCAAAAGGTTCTTCGTCATATTCCCATAATTCCACGTTTGCAGCGAATTTTCAGGTGTAACAGCATAGCACAGTTTATGGATTACCATTCAAAGAATAGAAGTGGAGATGGTGTTCTTAAAATTCCTGCAGATGGTTCTGCATTTAGAGAAATCGAGGAAAAATATGTAGATTTTAAAAATGAACCTCGTAATGTCAGGCTTTCATTAGCAGCTGATGGTGTTAATCCATTCGGAGAGCTTAGATCTACTTACTTAGTGTGGCCTATTTTCGTTATCAACAATAACATTCCTCCTTGGATGTCAATAAAGAGGGAGCACATAATGTTGACTATGATTATTCCAAGTATTTGATACATTATTTTTTTGAATGTAACATTTTCATTTCTCTCGTTGTTTGCATAAATATATATTTTATTTATTTACTTACTTATATATACATATATCATGGTAGTAATTATTATGTACCATAATTTTGAACAATTAGGTAAGTACCAGGTCAAAGATATGAATGTATATATTGAGCCTCTTATCGATGAGCTAATACAATTATGGCATGGCATCACTATGTATGACATCACTAAACCAATCAAGCAGAAGAGATTTCAATGTCATGGAATGATTGTATGGACAATTCATGATGCCCCAGGACTAACACATGTTTGTGGTATGTAATATTTCGTTGCACTTTAATATAATACATAATTATCTAAATTAGATACCATATTGCATGTTTTAAAAATGATCTCATAGTATAATTGTTATTGATCCATCTATTGCAGGTCTTCAAACAAAGGGTAGATTTGCATGTCTAGTTTGTGGCCCTAAGATGAAGTATCGTCATTCGCCAGACTTAAGAAAGATGGTGTTTGATGAGTTTAGGCACTTCCTCTCTAGGAACCATAAGTATCGTACTACTGAAAAACATCTTTTCAATGATAAAGAATAAACTGGATTAAAACCACGAAGAATGACACCTTAGTTTTGGACGTTGGAATATAACAGAATTAATAATCGTCAAGCAGTTGGTATGTAATTTGTGTGTGTGTGTGTGTGTATATATATATATATATATATATATATATATATAATTTTTTTATGTAATGTTTGGAATTTTTGTTCTAACTAATGAATTTATTTTATTGTATTTTATAATTAATATTGTTCTGATTTATTTTATTCTTTGATATCAAGGTCATCGTCGCAGTGAAGGTACTAATATTGTACTTCCACCTGGAATGAAATGTTATCCTTCTCAATTTGTGAGGTTGCCCTACTATGAGGACCTAAAAATAGCTCATTTTTTTGATACAATGCATGTCGGGAAGAATGTGACAGAAACGTTATGGCGAACCATAGATGGTGCACATGATAGAGATAAAATTGACAAAATTTGTGCTCACATTGAAAAATCGAATCATGCAATGAAAAGTGTGATCGACAGATCAAATAACAATGGAGGTTGAAATTATAATAATATTCCATGGTTATTAACAGAACAACAAAGAAATGATGTAAAAGAGGTCATTAGAAGAATTAAATTTCCAATAGGTTTTGCTACAAACATAAATAATATCTTAATGAAGAAAGGTGACTTTAGTGGGGTGAAAACACATGATTGGCATACCTTTGTTAAGGTAATTTTTTTGGTATACGTTTTTGTATGTTATTGCTTGAATACATATTTTAAATTTTCCTTTTTTTATGTTTAATTTGGAAACCAATAACGATTCATATTTTATTGTTATAGTATGTTCTACCTGTATCTCTCCCAAACGACTTCGACAACAATGTCAAACAAGTTATATATGGTCTTAGTAAATACATGAGGCAAGTAGTTTTGATTTATACGCAAAATCTAACTGCTACAATTTCTTTTTGTTCTTAATGAAATGATGTATTAATTTACTTGTAATGAAATATATATTATGTTTCATTGAAATAACCTTGCGTAATGATTTGTAGATGGTTGTCATTGAAACAAATCCATCAAGATGAAATAAAGTATTGGAAGAGAGAAATTCCTCGGATAATGTGTGAAATGAAAAAGTATCTACCTCCAACATTTTTCAATGCACAAGAACACTACTTGATACACAAAGTTGAGGAGATTGAAATTTGTGGACCAGTACACACAAGGTCAATGTGGATGGTCGAGAGGCACCTGAAATCCTTGAAGGCTTTGGTTAGACAAAGAGCACAACCTGAGGGTTCTATGGTGGAGGGATATGTGGTATATCAATCCATGGTGTATATTAGTCATTATCTTCCTATATTAGCTACGCCAGCTATGAAGGCGGTGGATTTCATTTTGGATTCCAACCACGAAACTTTTCTTAAAAGTCCAGCCGATAGAAAAAGGTGAAATGTTGTTTATAAATGTCTGTTGTTGTGCAAGAAGTCTTTTAAAAACATGAAATATGATATATCCACGTTATTTCATTTTTGAAGCACGTTTTTTGATTGGGAGGCATAGTTGTTTTCCAGTTATATTTCAAAATTTAAACTTGCTTGTTCGTGACAATTGTACAAAGGATTTTAGTGACATTGTATTCGCTAATTGTTTATGGATAGTTGGTGAATGGTTCATTTTGTAGCTACAATATTATTGTAGGTACGAGGACCTTGGTCCCTAGGAATTAAGGGCCCCACTATTTTCGAGAGATATTCCTTGTTGCATGAATGCTAGGGTGCCTTGTTGAGAAAAAGTAAGGGTATCTTCTATGATATTGATGTCTTTTCTTCAATGGATTTGACGCACCATATGTATGCATTGATGATGAAGTAACTTTGATTATCTTGATCTACATGGATAGCTCATTGTTGGTGTTGTTTTCTCATGGGTATCACTACATTATTGAGCTCTTTGGATTGATGATGGTGATGATCCTGGCTAATTGCTTCATGTGATCCTATTCTTCTTCAGAAGAGGTTGGCTAAGTAGTTGATCACTGTTTTGCCAACACGGATGGTGCATTTTCTTGTTTGTGTAAGCAATTCTCCATGAATTTAGGTTCTTACATTGTTTCATTGGTGATTGGCATGTCTTCTTGCTAAAAAATTTTTGGTTATGAGCAAGTTGTGGGTAGTTTCAATACCCTCTTAGTTGCTTCTTTGAGTTTAGGTGCATGTTCCCTAGACTCCTTCCTTTCCTGGTCACATACTGCTACTGGTTAGGCACGAACACCTCTTGGGAAGTGTATCGAGAATTGGTGGTCACGTACTATGGAGCATGTATAACTGTCACGGTCAACCATCTGCGAGCATATGGGGTCCCTGAATAGTTGCTCCTTTGAGTTTAGGTGCATGTTCCCTGAAGTGATTGGATTTCACTAAAGGATTAGATGGGCTAGAGCTTGTTTGATTATTTAATCTTTGCCTCTTTCAATAAAATTTCCTTTGTTAATAGATCCCTCACAATCAATGATAGTTTGTGATTGAATGGCAGTGAAGGGTTGAATTGAGAAATTGTCTTCTCTGTTGAATAAGATTTAAGCCTTATTGCCTAACTGTGTATGTGCTATTGACATTCTCCAGAGAATTACTCTTCTGAATTGTGAACTCTGTGTATAATTGGAAGAAGAACAATTGATGTATTAAATCTCCAGTGGCCCTCTCTGTCTGTGGTTGAACGCAAGTCTATGTGATTAATGTGAATGTGTAAACTTGGTTTATAACCCCTGTAAGAGGCAAAGGGTGAGTTGTAGTGGTTCTCAGTCCAAGTGAGGATATTAAACCTTTGTATAAGGCGTTGAGTTCCGTGTTTTCGAACAAAATTCATAGGAGTGAAACTCTATTATGCTTTGGTTTCCCAAAGAGATTTGAAACCCTATCGAAGGTGGCAAAACCTGCCCGTTGAATAATTTAACATGTTTTATTGTGAGTTGAACGATATCATTGAGGCTTGACCCCAGAGTTGATGGGGCAAAGGTTATACAAAGAAATGTGCTAACCATAGTAAAAGTCCAATCGAGTACTATTCAAAACCCGGGAGTGGTTTTGCGAAACCAAAACAGCCCTCATCGCGCAGCTTTTGGCCGGAGGTGAAACCATTCAAAAAAAATGCGATCCTATTACATGATGCCATGTCGCTGGGGTAATACAACCCTGATCGCGTTTTGTTGAAGTGTTAAAGTCAGGCGAGCAAAAAAACGCGATATTGTTGTGCATCGTCCGATCTGGAGGCCAAGAGATCTGACGAATATCACGTGTTCAATTGCATGGAGTTTAAATTAAGGTATGAACCATTGATTCATGTTGATTGATGTGTGGGGCCCGTAAATAAAATATGTTATAAAAACACCGTGTTAATGTTATAACCTATGGTTGAATGTTATAAGTGTTGGTGCATATGTTAAAGTCGTCGAATCATTGGTTTAATGATACGTGATAAGGTCAGAATACGAAGCGGTTGTTATGTTATGATTCAAACCTTAGAGAGAGGGGGTTAAGTAGTGAGTCAGCTAATACAGTTGATAAAACAAAATAAAGGAAGGGGTTCACCTATGATATAAGTGTGTGGTTAAGCTGTGAGCCTCGGGATATTTGCGTTTTTATACAGTATATAAGGGGAGGATTTCTATTATAATTCAAGCGCTTTATAAAAAGGGCCAACCTTATAACAGAAGATATATATATGGTTTATGCGCGTTGGAATAATAATTTTCATTTTTTTTCTTAAATTTAACTTGCCGTCGGTATACCGACGCTTTATAAGCGTCGGTCTTGCCACGCCTTATAGGCGTCAGTCTTGCGACGTTCCATTTAAAAAAAAGAAGTAATTGTTCGTCGGTATTGTGACACTTCTTCCTGGCGTCAGTCTTGCGAAGTTCTTGCAAAGCGTCGATATTGCGACACTTCAGCAAAGCATCGGTCTTGTGACACTCTTGAAAAGCGTCGATATTGTGACACTTCAGAAAAGCGTCGGTCTTGCAACACTCTTGCAAAGCGTCAGTATTGCGACATCTTAATAAGCGTCAGAAGAGCGACATTCAAAACGTCGGACCCCATATCGTCGGAATTGCGACACTTCAGAAAAGTGTCGGTCTTGCGACACTTTAATAAGCGTTGGAAGAGCAACGTTCAAAACGTCGGACCCCATATCGTCGGAATTGCGACAGTTTACAACCATCAGAAGAGCGACGATATGGAAAACGTCGGAAGAGCGACGTGTTGGAGCTCCCATGTTTGGCCAGATTGGCAAGACCAAAGATGAGACAACATCAGAACCACTTTGGGGCCCTAGCATCTAGCCCTCCTGGACCCGGAGAGGGATCTCTCCAATAAGACAAAGAATGATATATCTTTGAGGCTCAAAACGAGATGTTAGGCTAGGTATGAAGCGCAAAGGGGGGTTTCAAATGATTGGGTCGGTTATCAGTTGGGTCATAAGATAATGGACTGAGAAGGTAATCGGAAGAAAGGAGCAGAGTAGTAGGACGTTTCGAAAAAGAGGATGGGTCAAGGCTGTGCCATCCATTAGGCTATGGAGTCATGAGAGGAGGTTACTTGCAAACAACTAGCCAAGGCTTTCATAGGGCACGTCATCTATACTAAAGGATCTTTGAGATAGATGATGGAATGGAACAATAAGGAGAGAAAGGTGAAAAACAAAGGACAGCCTGAGATTAGACCAGAGGTCATCTAACTCCAGATCTTCTTTGGTGTACCCTCAGAGGAGAAACAAAAATATTTGAACACAGAACCGGGCCTGAGATTAGAGAAGGGCTTTTAACCTTCAATGCTTCGACACCGGCCCACGGGATCTTGGAAAGGTCAATCTGTCGAACAAGGACCCAGTGGACAGAGCTTACACTAAATCCCAGGTATCCCAAATCCTCTATCTTGAACCCAAACAAGAACAACTGAGTAGAAAACTCTGAGTTCACACATCAGCTAGCAGGGAATAACAACTGCTACACTGGTTAAACCACGGGAGCCCACCCTCATATTTCACTATCAGTAGAAAACATTAAAGGTAGGGAGAGCAGAAAAATAGGGTACCATGCAAGGGTAAATCCTATGCCATATTTCTAATGCGTACCAGAAGAAATGAACATCATGAAAAAAAAAAGGTAATAAAACAATCTAAAGAAAAAACATCACCCGTAGTAATAGACCAGGATCCTATGAAATTTGCTTTATTAATTGATGCAAAACCAATCACATACACTGAGCTCAATAGCTGATTACAGACTCAACTTTCTCCTCCCAGCCTACTACATTACAAACTACTCTGCTACTCTTTCCAAAAACTGTTTCTAATAGTAAAAAATGAATCCCTACCACTACAACAGTGATAACGCAATCCAACCCTTTACAATGTGTTCTCTGGGATTCTTTATAGGAAAAATGGATAGCAGGAGTAGGTGATATACATTAAATAGATTTATTAAGATAGAGTGGAGGGGGAATCTCATGCCACTCCTCTTAATAGCTCTACACTGTACTTGGTGGTCTGGTCTGAAGTCTTTGTCAGGTTGGATTTGACCTCTGATGTTTCTTTGAAGTTCTCTTCTGGCTGTAAAGCTCTCTGTTTTGTATTTTGAAGCAATTAAGGTGATTGAAGGTCTTCTGGGCTTCTATACCTCCATTATTGTTGTCCTCACAGTTGTTGGAAGCTTTCTGTCAGTGAGATGGCCTTTGGGAGCTCGGGGAGGCATGGAGACTTCTGTCGGAGGGCGTACTATTCTGAGAAAATGTCCAGCTGATGCCGAGAGAAGATATGGCTCATTTCATGTGCTCTTTTAAATCTTCGGGCTACGCCTAAATCCCTTGATCACAGGATTAGTTGTTGAATATTCAATTAACTGGCTTTAATCCGCTTAATCCGTCTCTGCTATTTCACTGAGCCATTGCTATAATGACCTCTCCGTGTTCCGATTCACAGTGATTGCGATAGAGTAAATTCACCACTCTGTATACCCTGCATAGTAAAATAAACCAATTATAAAACCCAGGGGTGGCGGAAGAGATGCTGTGAGGGCTGGAAGAATAGTGGCGCGGCTGTGGAGACAGTGGCTGTAGGGAAAACAGGTAAAAAAGCGGTGAAATGGAGGTTTGGTGGAAGAGAGCACGTGGAACGTCGATATGTCTGAGATGGACATCTGAGACTGAATCGGAGGAGCCCAATCGGGGAATACATGGCAGAATGAGGGTGGATCCTGGCCGTTGGTTCTTGTGGATTCAATGGCTAGGATCGCGTCGGAGAATTGCAATCGGGAGGGACGGAGGATGGCACAGTTTAAGACTTCTGATTGCGATCAGAGCGATGGTGTGAGGGTCGTCAGATTAAAGGTGAATCGATGGTGGGCATGCAGTCGGAGAGGTGACGGAAGGGAGATGCGGGGGTGATGGGACTTGCGACGACCGTTGGATCTATTCCATCCAACAGCGGAAATTGACTCAAGAGCCGACAGAATATGACACCATCGCATCGGAACTTTGGGCTTTACAATGGAAAGCATGTCCTGCTCTGATTTCTCCGATGCGATTGGCGCTTTGGAATAGCGCTTGGTCTTAGCGTCCGGGCTTATGGAGGGGAAGTGGTTAAGGGGCTAGCCGAAAGGGGCTAAGCCTATCATATGGAAAGATATGGGTCTCTAGGCGAAAAAAGGGGATTTAAGGCTAAAGAGGGAATCGGTAGATAGAATAAGGGGATATCAAACCAAACAAAGGATATTTGAAAGGTTTTAAGGGGAATTAGAAAAGGGGAAAAGGTGATGAAAACAGAGGTTTAATCGGGCTGAGATAAAAGGAAAATGGAGGCCTTTGGGCATTTTCTTCACAACAGAGAGGCTTTTAAACCGGGAACAGCAGTGAGGATTTATCAAAGGGTAAGGGCACAGGAGGCTTCAAGGATGATGTGTTTTCGGAGGAGATGCATTCCTTGAAGGCTCAAAAACATTTTAGCCCCCCTGTTTTCTTGTCAAAAAATTCATAGAGGGCTAACAGTGGCTCCACATGGGGATGGCTTCTTCTTGACGGAGTCAAGAATTCAGAGAATGATCTTTGGTGTAGGCCAGATGCCTGATGCTTGAACCACCTTTTTCTTTGATCCCAGCTACCACAAACCATGAAGACACATATCAGTAGCAACATTACTCAAACAACTACCTACTCAGACTAAATCCTAACATTTTTTCTTTTGGGTGCATTTGGACTTGTAGACCCTTACATCATCAACCTCTTACAAACAGGAAAAATAAACCTATTCTACTTCTACCCTTATTACTCCATGAAACCAGATTAAACTGTTGGTCTCATATTTTCTCTACCTAAACTACATTTTCTAGGATTAAACAGTCTAGCAGATTTCTTCTCTACATTCTAAAACAGAAATTGAAAAACAGTCAAGCCAAGTTTAGACTGTTTGACTTGCTGTGGACCATGGCATGATAGACAAAACTTCTCATGGATTGTATACCTTGCAGAAATTAAAATATCAGACAAAATGCTCATGGACTGAGCTTTATTGATATTTTTCCTACCTACCCTACTCTAACTGGAATATTTGCAAGTCTAGCTTACAAACATTGTCTTCCAATGCAACCAGTCCATCAAGTGATCCCATGGCTGGTCCTTTCTGCTCAGCTCCTTGAGCAGGCTGGATAGGCAGGGCTGCTCCCACTCTTCCTGTTCTTCAACAACAACTTAGAAAAATATTCTTTTTGTTTGCAACATGCTGTTCAAAAATACCTTTGATCCTTCTTCAAATGTTTGTAGGAAATGAACATAAGGATCATGAAATGATACATGGTTATGAATATTTGGTAAGAAAGCTTCAACCAGGGTCTCTTCTTCTTCCACTAGATTGAGAAAAAGACTCTCTTGGAATAGAGTGTCTCCTTCATCTTCTGAACTGAAGGACTCATCGTATACTGCAGCTGAGTCCTCTTGGAGCTTTGATATGTTCTGCCCTGCTGGGCCGAGCTCCGTGAAAATATCTGTGTATTTGTGAGCAGGGATATTTTCCATTACTTCCTCTTTTTCAAGGGAAAGCTCTTTACCTTCATCCTGTTCACGAATCTCTTCTTTGATTTCCTCCTCATCTTCTAAAAGGAAAGGCTGCTGACCTCCGATCTCATGACACTCCTCACTGATGCTTTCATAACTTTCCCCGTCAGTGTCATAAATAGGCTGATTTGGTTCATTTCTTCTCTGGAGTTGCTAGCCCCGATTTTCCTCCCACGATTCTACTGATGATGGTGATGCGAACTCATCTTCCTTCTGTAAACAATCATCATCAAATAGATCATAACTAGGAAAGTCATAATCGCGAGCAATGTCACCAGTCAAACCCGTCGGATTCCCAGCAGGTCTTTCTTCGTCTTGATCCACATAGGAGTTTTCTGGATCTGCATCAGTTCTGTAGAAGACTGCAGAGGTGGACTGCGTGTTTGATGTTCGACCCATCTCTTCTTCTGTCAACATAGGAATTTCCTTTTTAACACAGATAGAAGAGTCGCAGTCCACTGCTTCTCGTACGAACTGATCCTGAGTCGGGATTTCCTAGTGAGCCTCATCTTGAGAATTTTCCCAAGCAAGAGAAAACTCCAGACCAAGATCATCATAGATGTCTTTCTCATCTTCTAGGTTTGGAGTTGGCTCTTGCGCGAGAAAATGCATGGGTTGCTCTGAATAATCATTATTTGCATTCAGGTTAGTCATATGCATTTCCAGCAGTTTACCAAACATGATCACCACTCAATTTAATTGATCTGCTAAAGCATCGATCTTTCCATCTTCGTCCATGTCCGGATCCATGTTACTGCAAAGAAGGTTACTGCAACTTCTCAACTAGTTCAGAGTTCTCCACCAGTGGAGTCATTGGGTCTTTTTTGGATTATAGGGAGCGTGGAGTCGCCAGGTGGATGAATTTGGATATTAGAAATAGATTGTTGTCCACCATCAGTAATGAGACCAATCTGAAGGCATTGGTATGAACAGACCAATGTTAGTGGTTAAGGACTCTCAGATTTCCCCAGTGGAGTCGCCATTATGTCTAGATCTATGGGCTCTGTTTCATCGTCCGTATCTCTGTTCTCTGGTTCTGGATTTTTTAAGGATTCATCGTTACAGAGGATAAAGGAGTCCAGATCGGTGTGTACATAGTACAAAGGTGAATTTTCAATCTTTTCAGGGTTGCTGGCCAGGAATTTCATTTGTACCTCTCTATACAATCTCCTAAGTTGGCTAAAGACAGGGATTGTGGCGTATGCCCCATCCATCTGCATTGTACCTTGCAGCTTGGCTCCCCATGACCTTCATAATAACATGCCATACTTGGGTGGTACATCAGCCACTAGAACATCCATGACCATGCATTTGGCTGGAATCTGGGTCAAGTTCACACACAAATCTTTGATCAGGCCAAGACATTTCACTCTGCTAGAGTCAAATAAATATAAGTCTTTGTAGGGTCGGGTTATCTCTAGGCCTAACCTTTCCATGACTACCTTAGGCATCAGGTTGTGTGATGCCCCAGAATCATGCATTGTGTTCTGCAACATCTTGTCATGGATATTGAGACTGATATAAAAAGGAAGTACTACCCCTTCCTGAAACTTCCCTTCTATCTTTGGGCCAAACAAAAGGGCTCGTTGATCATCACTCAGGTTGACAGTATCATTGTTTTCACTTAGATTCAATGCTTTCAAAATTTGGCCTTTATACACATCGTGAGTGGTCAGCTCAGAGAGTGGGACAGAGATTTTAATTTTCGCAATCTCACTCTCCAGATTGAAGGTGGACTAACTCTTCGCGACACTCAACTCTGTTTTGTTAGCCACTACTTTAGTGGTGGACTCAGTGTGCTGATTCTCGCTAGGTACAGTGCTATGAACTGTTTTATCAGGAGTACTAACTATAGTGCTAGTGCTACCGGTCGGCTGACTTTGTTTTTCGGTGTTTGGGTTGTCTTTCTCTTTGTCCTTCCCAGAACTCTCAGCTGTTGATTTATTACTTTCGGCAGTCGCTTTAGGAGTTTTCTCAGGCCTTTTCTTAATGGTAATCTCAGAAGCTTTTGGTTTGGAATTGTCTAAGATATTTTTGCTTCTGAGTTCATACTGTTCTCTGACCTGCATGATGGCATTTTCAAACCCTAGCCTGTAATCCTCTGATTCTAATCTTTCCTCATCCCAATATGAGGGTGAGGGTTGATCTTCTTCTATGGAACAATTGTGGATTGAGTTTTCTGTTTCAAGCATATTGATCATGTTTCCCTCAGACTCTTTTAAGATTCCCTCATCTTCATCAAGAAAGTTCTCCTGAAATGGGGGAATAACTTGTTGATCCAAGTCTCTTTGTCTATTGGGAGTGGCATTGTTTCTCCTAAATTTCTGGTTCTGGTTATGATTTTGGTTTATGTTCTGATTATTGACTGAGACAACCATTCTTTCCCTCATTTGCTGTAGCTTTTCCATGTTTTTGGCTAGGTGGTCATACTTGGGATCAAATGTGGAAGCTGCAGTGTCATCTCTATATGTTACCCTCTTCTCAACCCTCATTTCGGCTTCCTTCTCAATCAGGTTAGCCTCAACACTCACTACCCCTTTTTGCATATATTCCAATGTGTCGTAATCTCTCTCCCTAAGCTGATAGGCCATGTCAGCATCGAAGCCTTCATGGTATTTCACTAAAGCTATACCTTGGGGAGGTTTCATATGTGGAGGAAGAGCGTTGTAAATGCTATTGAACCTTGTATAATAGTCATGGACACTCTCTCCTACATTCCTTTTAAGGTTCTTGTATTTCGCTAAGATTTGGAGAGGGTTGGCCTTCACTTCCCATTTGTTTATGAAGGTTTGATATAGAGTGGGGAGGTCTTGGATACTATTAGGAAGTAGGCCTTTAAAAAATTTCTTCACATCGCCTCCTAAACTATGGGCAAAGATTCTCATTTTGACCGTCTCATCATCTATCTCCATATAGTCAAAGGAATCTTCCATCCTATCTACATGGTGCTGAGTTGTGGTGGACTCTTTTGCAGTGAAGTGTGGGATCTTTGATTGATAATCGTTGGGTAAAGGCACTAGGGGCTGAGGTAACACCATAGGTGCATACCGGGCTTCCATACTGATGTTTCAAAGAGGTAAAGGGTTTTCTTGTGCGACAGGTATGTGGATGACAGTGACACTAGGTCCAGCAGAAGTTTGTCGAGCGGATTTAGGGTGACAAAGCCCCAAGTTCTGAATGAAATGAATATTTGGGGGAGTAGATGGAGAGGTCAGTCTATCCCTAACATTTTGACCACCATGGGATGGTGAACAAGGCAGCTCGAGGTTTGGCTGGTCTGCACCACCGAATGACCTAGTTCTAGGTAATCTGCTTGGAGATTCTAGGTCAAGTCGAGGGTCTGATAGAGCTGTAAAGTCTTCTGGTACAGAGTTAGCTCTATAGATATGTCTGGAAATATTTGGCCTTCTAGGTGTAGGAGATTTCCTAACTATGTTCTCAAGGTTGCCAACTATTTCAGGTGGGTTTGGGTTAGGATAAGCCCTTGTGTGAATGGTTCTTGAAGCCAGAATGTAGTTTTCAAACCAAGCAGCTTAACCCTACTTGTTACTTCTATTACGACTGATGTTGTTATGGACTCTGGTCTCCCAGTGGAGTCTTTAATCGTCAAGGGGCTATGGAGTCTCCAGGTGGAAGGTTAAGAATGCTTCAAGGGGGTATTCTGTCTACCGCAGTGATTAACCACCAAACTAAGGCTACTATGCTCTTCTTTGAGTCTCAGAAGTGTTTCAAGGTGTATTTTTCTCAAAGTTTCCCCAGTGGAGTTGCCATTATGTTGGAGCTCCCATGTTTGGCCAGATTGGCAAGACCAAAGATGAGACAACATCAGAACCACTTTGGGGCCCTAGGATCTAGCCCTCCTGGACCCGGAGAGGGATATCTCCAATAAGACAAAGAATGATATATCTTTGAGGCTCAAAACGAGATGTTAGGCTAGGTATGAAGCGCAAAGGGGGGTTTCAAATGATTGGGTCGGTTATCGGTTGGGTCATAAGATCATGGACTGAGAAGGTAATGGGAAGAAAGGAGCAGAGTAGTAGGACGTTTCGACAAAATAGGATGGGTCAAGGCTGTGCCATCCATTGGGCTATGGAGTCATGAGAGGAGATTACTTGCAAACAACTAGCCAAGGCTTTCATAGGGCACATCATCTATACTAAAGGATCTTTGAGATAGATGATGGAATGGAACAATAAGGAGAGAAAGGTGAAAAACAAAGGACAACCTGAGATTAGACCAGAGGTCATCTAACTCCAGATCTGCTTTGGTGTACTCTCGGAGGAGAAACAATAAGATTTGAACACATAACCGGGCCTGAGATCAGAGAAGGGCTTTTAACCTTCAATGCTTCGACACCGGCCCACGGGATCTTGGAAAGGTCAATCTGTCAAACAAGGACCCCAGTGGACAGAGCTTACATTAAATCCCCGGTATCCCAAATCCTCTATCTTGAACCCAAACAAGAACAATTGAGCAGTAAACTTCGAGTTCACACATCAGCTAGCAGGGAATAACAACTGCTACACTGGTTAAACCACGGGAGCCCGGCCTCATATTTCACTATCAGCAGAAAAAATTAAAGGTAGGGAGAGCAGAAACATAGGGTACCATGTGAGGGTAAATCCTATGCCAGATTTCTGATGCGTACCAGAAGAAATGAACAGCATGAAAAAAAAATGTAATAAAACAACGTAAAGAGAAAACATCACCCGTAGTAATAGACCAGGATCCTGTGAAATTTTCTTTATTAATTGATGCAAAACCAATCACATATAATGAGATCAATAGCTGATTACAAACTCAACTTTCTCCTCCCAGCCTACTACATTACAAACTACTCTGCTACTCTTTCCCAAAACTGTTTCTAATAGTAAAAAATGAATCCCTACCACTACAACAGTGATAACGCAATCCAACCCTTTACAATGTGTTCTATGGGATTATTTACAAGAAAAATGGATAGCAAGAGTAGGTGATATACATTAAATAGATTTATTAAGACAGAGTGGAGGGGGCGTCTCATGCCACTCCGCTTAATAGCTCTGCGCTGTACTTGGTGGTCTGGTCTGAAGTCTTTGTTAGGTCGGATTTGACCTCTGATGTTTCTTTGAAGTTCTCTTCTGGCTGTAAAGCTCTCTGTTTTGTCTTTTGAAGCAAGTAAGGTGACTGAAGGTCTTCTGGGCTTCCATACCTCCATTATTGTTGTCCTGATAGTTGCTGGAAGCTTTCTGTTGGTGAGATGGCCTTTGGGAGCTCGGGGAGGCATGGAGACTTCTGTCAAAGGGCGTACTATTCTGAGAAAATGTCCAGCTGATGCCGAGAGAAGATATGGCTCGTTTCATGTGCTATTTTAAATCTTCGGGCTGCGCCTAAATCCCTTGATCATGGGATTAGTTGTTGAATATTCAATTAACTAGCTTTAATCCGCTTAATCCGTCTCTGCTGTTTCACTCAGCCATTGTTGTAATGACCTTTCCGTGTTCCAATTCACAGTGACTGTGATAGATTGAATTCACCACTCTGTATACCCTGCACAGTAAATAAACCAATTATAAAACCCAGGGGTGGCGGAAGAGATGCTGTGAGGGCTGGAAGAATAGTGGCGCGACTGTGGAGACAGTGGCTGTAGGGAAAACAGGTGAAAATGCGGTGAAATGGAGGTTTGGTGGAAGAGAGCATGTGGACCGTCGATCTGTCTAAGATGGACGGCTGAGATTGAATCAGAGGAGCCCAATCGGGGAACACATGGCAGAATGAGGGCAGATCCTGGTTGTTGGTGCTTTTGGATTCAACGGCCAGGATCGCGTCGAAGAATCGCAATCAGGAGGGATGGAGGATGGCGTTAAGACTTGCAATTGCAATCAGAGCGATGGTGCGAGGGCCGTCAGATTAAAGGTGAATCGACGGTGGGCATACAGTCAGAGAGGTGACGGAAGGGATATGCGGGGGTGATGGGACTTGCAACGACCGTTGGATCTATTCCATCCAACGGCAGAAATAAACTCAAGAGCCGACAGAATATGACACCATCGCATCGGAACTTTGGGCTTTACAATGTAAAGCATGTCTTGCTCCGATTTCTCCGATGCGATTGGCGCTTTGGAATAGCGCTTGGTCTCAGCGCCCGGGCTTATGGAGGGGAAGTGGTTAAGGGGCTAGCCGAAAGGGGCTAAGCCTATCATATGGAAAGATATGGGTCTCTAGCCGAAAAAAGGGGATTTAAGGCTAAAGAGGGAATCGGTAGATAGAATAAGGGGATATAAAACCAAACAAAGTATATTTGAAAGGTTTTAAGGGGAATTAGAAAAGGGGAAAGGGTGATGAAAAAAAAGGTTTAATCGGGCTGAGATAAAAGGAAAATGGAGGCCTTTGGGGATTTTCTTCACAATAGAGAGGCTTTTAAACCGGGAACAACAGTGAGGATTTATCAAAGGGCAAGGGCAGAGGAGGCTTCAAGGATGATGTGTTTTCGGAGAAGATGCATTCCTTGAAGGCTCAAAAACATTTTAGCCCCCCTGTTTGCTTGTCAAAAAATTCATAGGGGGATAACACGACGTTTGTTTGGAAATTTCGGAAAAGGTGTCGGTATTGCGACACTTTGGCAAAGCGTCGGAATTGCGATGTTATGGCTAACCATGTTTTGTCCGGCCTCGAACTGTCGCTCTTGTGACGACTATGTGTCGGACTAGCGACGAAGTGGCCGTCGGAAATTGGGCCAAATTTTCTCGTGAGTATAAACACATAATTGTATCTTACTAAAGGGAGCTATGCAGGTGAGGAGTCGCTTCAAATTAAGAGCGGGGCATGGCTTTAATATGGGTGACAATGGACAAAAATCTTTAAATTCTGAATTAAAATGTAAAGTCTTGAAATTATAGAAATTTAGTTATTTTAAATTGTTGTCTACCTTAGTCTTTAATTTGGGTCTTAATCACCAAATTAAAGTGGTTGAGAGAATTTTAAAGTGCCATCTGAAAACACAAAATTTCGATTATATTTATTTGAGATAATTTGGAAGAATAATTTACACTTCCCATTACGTTTTCAATTGTAAAATGGATCTTGAAAAATATTAATTTATTTGTTTATACATGGCATTATTTCCCACATCTTGCAAAAAATATATACGAGTACAACAAAGGAAATTCTAAGCCATTTATAAATTTGAAAAGATTCATGGTAAACCCTTCTATATGTAATTTTACTTGCTATTAGTGCATATGATTCAGATACACATTTACATATGTAAAAGAAAAATATTATTGTAAGTGGGAAATGTAGTTATGGGCAATTATTATGAGAACTTGGGCATTGCAACTAAATATTCTGAGGCATTTCAATTTGAGAATGCAAGATAAGTCAACTGACTGTGATCATTACATCAACTTGCAATGAATCACCTATGCAAATCAATATTCGTCAATCCTGACTTAATTTTTTTTTTTTTAAATTACATGTACTCCAATCGAGATGTACACCTCATTAATAATTACACCACTCTATATAATTTGTTGTTTCTTTTCATTTTGTAACTATTGAGACATTATAAAAATAAGACGTTGGATGACCTTGTAAAAATGTTGGTGAAGAGTTTTCCCCTTCCCAAATTTGAAGAATGACAAGTAAAACTTGCAGGGCATGGCTTTGATACGGATGACAATAGACAAAAATATTGAGGAGCAATAAGGGTAGAGTTGTGGAGCTTGTGATAGATACATAACAATTAGAACATATAAGAGTTGAAATACATATAGGGATAGAGAAAGAGATTACTGGTAAGGTTTAAGATTTCCGAGAAGCAATAAAGTTTCCAGATATGATTTTTGAGTGTGGTTATTCTATCCAATAATTCAACTTCTCCCACATTCCGATGCATAATTAATTCGAAACACCTATATTGGATTATTGAAAGTTCATTTTGTAAATTAATATCAATGTTCGTTAATTTGGACCTACATATTAATTTATTTCAAAGAGAAATTTCAAAAAAATTAATTTAACACAATTTCAAAACATTTATTGTTGGATTTCTAGACATTAGACGAGTAAATATTCAAAGAAAAAATGTCAATGGTTACACTACATTACTAATTTATCATCATTAATATGGCAAACCATTTGAGTATTCTACATGGGATATGGAAAACCATGTGAACAACAATATAAAAATATGAATCAAGCGACAACCTTAAATATATCCGCATAAAACAATGTGTTATTAATACTTTGTTATTTAGTGTTTATTATTTACCAACTTTCAAGCTCTAGTGCAAATAAGCAGGAATGGCCACATAAAAAAGGGAAGCTTTTCTTAAGAGTGATTTTCGGAGAAAATTACATGTGACTTGGATGTGAGATCTATTAGATAGAATAACGCATCGGATTTACACGCACACCCTCCACAAATATTTTATGTTGGTACTAAATTTATTCTCATAGCAGATTACGCTCTTGCTCTTCGCTCCTCTAGTTACTTCTCGACAAGGATGAGATTCTAGGTGCCATAGTAAGACACGAAAGCCAAAAGGGTAGATGGGTGAGTTATTTCAGTAGTAAATTTGTAAAAAGACTCAAATATACGTTACTGCTCCATGGAATTCAATTCGCAATTGAGAACACATAACATCAACATTTAGGAAGAAACATCACACATGCATAAATATTTATCTAAGGGAAAACAAATGCTCAAAACCTCTTCCTATTTGTATTGCATTAATCAAAGAATAGAGATGTAATACATATGTCGTTCAATCCTGAGCACAACCCACATGTGTATAGTCTATCCCTCTACCTCACTCATTAACTTTGGCCAACACTTAGCCAATTTTCAAGCCCTCCAAGCTCATGTTTCCTTGTGTTATTACTTTAGGAATTAAGCCTCTATTTTTTAGGAAATTCCCCCAATTGAATTTTCCAATTCCTTTAGGCTCATCCTCTGACTGCATGCACCACCTCTACACATTGGAATACTCTACAACTATACATTGCCTTGGAATATCCATCTCAAATGGGTAACTCAAATTTTGTGCATGCATCAATTATTTTGGGTTAATTTATTAACGAAATATTTTATCACCGAGTGTGACTGAAGTCTCACTACACAACTTGACCCTCCACTAGTTCCTCCAACAGTTGGAACTATTTTAACTAACCATAACTCAATTTAACTGAACTAGATTGATACAAATTAGAAATCAATAATTCTGAACTAAACTCAAACTTCCCCAACTAGCATTAACTGAGTTAACTGAGTGAAAAGTGCCATCTCACCTTAGCTAACTCCATCCAAGATTTCTGCTAATGTGGAAATTTTATTTTTCTCTAGTTTGAAAGGGCAAGATCAAACTGAGATTTATTAGTGAATTTTCAACACTTCCTCTTAGCAAGAAATTTATTATTTGTCACCCTGATCCTACATCTATGGAACTCAAATTTTCCTTTTGACAAAGTCTTTTTCAAAATATTTGCATCTTGTTCCTCCGTTGTAATGTACTGCAACACCATTATTTTCCTCTGCACGCAATATCGTAGATGGTGATACCATATATCTATATGTTTGGGTCGATCATGAAATACATGATTTTCAGAGAGCTTGATGTAACTATGATTATCATAATAGATCATAGTTGTATCCATCATATAACTACATAATCCAACAAGAATCTTTCTCATCTAGATCATCTGACATGCTCCTTAAATAGAAACCATGTATTCTACTTATGTTGAGCTAAGTGCCACATATATTTGGTTCTTGCTATACCAAGAAACAACTACGGACCCAACACCAAAAAATAATCCCGATATACTCTTTCGTTCAGATGGAATCCCTGCCCAATCTGCATCCGTGAAGCCACATAGCCTCACTCCATTTGTCCGCTTCTACCATAGTCCAAACTGAGTAGTGCCTCTGAGGTACTGTAAAACATGCTTAGCTGCCATCCAAAATAATTTGGTCAGTCAAATGATAACTTGGCTCAATTGTTTGAATGCATAACACATATCTAGATGTTTGTTCACAAGATACATTAGTGAACCCACCAGTTGTTGGTAAATAATAACATCAAATTCCTCACCTGAAGTGGCATCTTGTTCCTCTAGTTGGTTGCTATAGGTATCTCCATGGGTTTGCAACTCTCCATGCATAACTTCTGAAGTACCTAATTGGCATAATTTCCTTAAGAGATAAAAAATTCCCCATCTCCTTACCATACTTAAAATCCAAGGAAGTTGTGCAAAATACCCATGTCCTTCATTTCAAATTCTCTTGCAAGGCACTCAATGTAAGATCTTATTAGTTTTTCATCACTAGTTAAAATCAATTCATCAACACATAAGACAATAATAAACAATTTAACTTCTACCAAAATATGATAGAGGTTTGCATCCTCTTCGCTTTTGGTGAATCCCAAACTGATGAGATAACTATCGATCATGGTGTACTAATCATGCGGTGCTTGCTTGAGATATTACAAACTCCACTTGAGTCTAAACACATGAGACTCTTGATCAAAAGACTCGAAGCCTTTTGGTTGCTCGATATACACCTTCTCCTCAATAACTACATTGAGGAATTTTGTTTTCACATCCATCTAGTGCATCTTCCACCCCTTTTGTGAATCTTGAGTAAGAATTAATCTAATGGATGACTACCTTGCTACAGGAGAAAAGGTATCCTCATAGTCAATCCCTTCAACTTGAGAGTACCCCTTGGCCAAAATTCTGGCCTTTTACTTTTCTATGCTTCCATATGTTGCATTTTTTACCTTGAAGATCCATTTGGAACCCACAATTAATATATTAGCTGGTATTAGGACTGCTTCCAAACCAATATTGTTTAAAATAGATTTGTATTCCTCCACCATTACATCAGCACATACATGTTTCTCTACTTCTTCCTTGAAAGATGATGGCTCAATTTATACTAAATCAGTCATGAGAGCCATGTATCCAGTGTACCGATTTGGTGACCTTCTCTATCCGCGTTGATTTGAAGGAGCACCGACATTCTCCCTTGCATCCTGCACAAGTCTTCTAGCTTTTGTTACTCGGATAAATCCCTCTTGCAGATAAGAGCGACCTCCCTAGAATCCTAAAGGAAAAATAGAAACAAAGAAACAAAACAATAACTCTTTCCTTAGCCTATAACCAAAACATGAAAAATGTAGTATGCGAAGAATAATTTACCTATTAATAAAGTGCTTTTAGAAGTCCTTTCAACGCTTTCCACAACCAAATTTTCCTTAATGCTTTAAAGTCTTTCCAAGTTCTCCATGATGCTCCAAAAGAGATCTGCATGGATAAAAACTTTCAAAGAGATCAAATCATCTCGCATATAAAAGAAAAGGTAAATGAAATCCATAATCTAGCATACAACATATAATTGAATCAATAATCAGTTATAAACCATGTGATTGATCAAGGAATCCCACAAATAACATCAAAATGGGCGCAATTTGGAAATAAAAAATACTCTTTATTAAAATAAAAAAGGAAAGAAAGCTTACAACGTGTTTGCCTTGATGTCAGAAGCCTCTTACAATGTATCCTTTCCTTCCCTTGATGAAAAGCTATTCAAACCCAAAACCAACATCATGAGCTTACAAATCCAAGTCTCACATTCCTTTAATCCTATGCTCAATTTATAGGAAGGATGAGGAGGTTTCTAGTTCCTCTTCTCAAGGGATATGATGATTAAGAAGAGGAGATTAGTTCCTTTTACCAAGGGATGAGGCGCATGTATGTAGTGGTTCAAGGACTATATTTCAATGAGAGACACTATCTTTTAAACTAATGAAATAACCCTTTACAATGAGCATAAATGAATATATGATGAGATTCATTGAAAGAAAAGGGATTCACAAAACCAATTCAAGAATTGAAAGACACTTTTCGATATATCAACAAACCAACAAAAACTCAAAACCAAAAATTATAAAGATAAGTGATTTTCCTCAAAAAGGCAATCAAGGACACTCATATAAATCTACAGTTGAATTTTCATAATGTAAACAATGCAAATGTAATCTATTCACAATTATCTTGAAAACCATGCAAATGTGATCTATGCACAATTTTAATTCATATTATGAAAATGAGAATTCTAACTTATGCAAATGTAATCTGTGCAAGAGAATTCTTCAAAATAAACACAAGAGGATTCCAAAGCAGCAAAAGAAAAAGAAGGCTATTTTCCTTCACCAATGTAATCTAAAGAACCAATCAACTATAAGTAAAGAAAATGGGGTGAAAATTCCAAAGGTAAAAAATAATAACACTCAAAGGCGAATGGGGGGAATTTTTTTTTGGAAAAATGAAAAAAAAAACATGCAAAAATCATTAAGAAACTGAGACAAACCTCAAAGTAATGAGCAAAGGAAATAAAATTAAGAATTTCTCAAAAAATAAAATTCAAAACAGCCAATAAACTAAAGAGAGACTTAATGAGGCTATAAACAAGCCAAAGGATCATAAAAAATAAAATAAAAACCTAGACATAAATGAGAGAAACCTTAAATTTTTCAAAAAATTTACGTGGTTGCACAAGAAATCAATGTAATTCAGTGTGCATGCAAATTTTTGCTGAAGAAAAATTGTGCAGATATACGCTCTTTGTCTGAACAGAAACTGCGCAGATAGAGAAAATTAAGAAAAAAAAAAAGGTCTCAAATAAAAAATTTCAATTCTTAAAAGGGGTCTAAAGGCATCAAAGGTCACAAAAGGACACAAAGGAGAACTCTCATCCGCAGTGGATTCGCCAATTTGTTACCTGGATAAATCCCTATTGCGGACAAGAGAGATCTCCTTAGAATCCTAATGGAAAACTAGAAATAAACAAATAAAGTAGTAGCTCTTTCCTTAGCCTATAACCAAAACATGAAACATGTAGTATGCGAAGAATAACTTACCTATTAACAAAGTGTTTGTAGAAGTTCTTTCAGCGCTTTCCACAACCAACTTTTCCTCAATGCTTTAGATTCTTTCCAAATGCTTTCTACAACCTCTCCATGATGCTCCAAAAGAGATTTACATGGAAAAACACATTCCAAGAGATCAAAGCATCTTGCATATTAAAGAAAAGGTAAATGAAATCCATAATATAGCATACAACATATAATTTAATCAATAATATGTTATAAACCATGTGAGTGATCAAGGAATCCCGCAAATAACATCAAAATAGACACAAATAGGAAAGAATAATTACTTTGTATTAAAATAAAAAGGGAAAATAAGCTTACAACCTGGTTGCCTTAATGTCACAATACTCTTCTAATGGTCTGCTTTCCTTCCCTTGATGACAAGCTCTTTAGACCCAAAACCAGCAGCATGAGTTTATAAATCCAAGTCTCATATTCCTTTAATCCTGTGTTCAATTTATAGGAAGCATGAGGAGGTTTCTAGTTCCACTTCTCAAGGGATATGATGCTTAAGAAGAGGATATTAGTTCATTTTACCAAGGGATGACGCACATTTAAGTAGTGGTTCGAGGTTTATAATTTGGATAAGTTTTCTCAACCAAATATTCTAGAAGTTACTTTTTTATTTTTACCTCCATGAACAGACCTGCGTAGTTTATAGTGGAAGAAACTGTGCAGATCTGCGTAGTTTACAATGGAAGAAATTGCACATGCACGGGTTTTTTTTAAGGAAAACTACGCAAATGCTCAAAAATGGTTTTATAGTAATGAAAACCAAAATTACTTTTTGTCCTTGGTCTCATAGGGGTTTCACTTGAGACACTCCATTAGATGCTGAGATATCTGAATCGACAGTCATGGTGACAAATTTTAATGTTACAATTTCCCTTGTCCTTTTCCTACCTTCTCTAGATGGTTATGCTCGATTGGATGTCTCCACTCTCTATTTCTCAATTTATGGTTTCTTCTCATCTTATTGAGGTTCCTCTAGAGCTAAAAGATCCTCACCCGGTGGGATCTAAAGCTCCCTCTCAAGAGACCACCATATCGCTTTCTCCTCATCAATATTTACATCCCTTCGCACATTATCATTCTGAGGGATGTTAATTACACATGGTAGTTGTGGGGAGTCTTTGTGTAACCCACCTATTATCACTTTGTAATTCCTCCGGGGTGAGGAAAGGAACCAAAAGATAACCACAAACCAATCTTTAGGGAAGGAAGCTAGCCCTTCCCAACCCAGAGAGGGCCCTCTCTTAGGAAATATTCTGGATTTTAGGCTAGGTCTATAGATAAAGGTAGAATAATTTTAGTAATTTGATGATAGGGGAGAGGGAAAATTCATTGGGAAATGGAGTCAAATTAAGTTAAAAATTTTCGATGATATGATGGGAAAATGAAGAATCCTTAGACAAGGAAAAGGTAGGAAATACGTTATGGTGTCTTTGGCAAAAAAATTTGTAGAGAGGTGAGTATAGGATTTTTGGAATTAATAATATCTAAAGCATATAACTGAGGTTGAATTTTAGATATTAAAATGGAGGAAGAAACATTGAAATGTTTAGTTATCTATAACTTAACATCTGAGAATGGATCCTGAAATGAATTATTTAACTAAACATTGAATAAATAAAATTTAATCATGGAAATAATAGAATATAATGAAACACAAACATGATATAAACATCACCATAAATGACTGACGCGTGAATCCCTGAACAGGTAGACTTTGGCCTTCACCATTCAATGAAATTTTCATTAAAATTTTACAATGCACAATGTCTCTTCTCAATCACACACTAGCCAACCAACCCTTTGCACACTAAAATTAATGAAATATATACAATTATCTCATCCTTGGACTTAGGGGTTTGAACTCAACCATTTACCCAAATATAGAGTCAGTTACATTATATTTAGAAACTGTCTGCTAGGAAATACAGATCAAATATTAGATCATATATCTTGAATCATGAAATATGTTAAAAAATCCATGCCCAAGGATCATGACTAAAACAAGAAATGACGAAAACAGAAAAATAGGTGCAAAATATTCATTCGAATCTTACAATATATGACAATTGTGAAGAAAATGAAGGAATTTTTTGTTATTTAGCTAATTTTTGACAAAAAACTCTTGTATTGTTTCAAAATTCATCCCCATTTGGTCAGAAATTAATCTTCAAGTTAACTACTAAAACAGTAAAAAACACAGCAAATCCCTTGCAGCCGAAACACAACAAGTTCATGGTTTTCATGCTTCTAATCACCTCCTAGGATTATTAATGTGTCACACATGTGGAAGAAAACTTGTAAAACATGAGATACCTATTGGATAACATCTATTAATATTGTAAATTCTCGTCCTTTAAAATCATCACCTACAACAGAAGTGTAGTGCCTCAGCACATCGAACTTCATTCGTGTGAATTTCACCTTACAACTGACTTACAAGACACCACTAACTATCCACTTTATGAGAGACCAAACCAATGATTTACATTTATCCATGCTTGAATGAAACATTAACACTATAATTACTAAACCTATACCTTTTAAGAAATTGACAACTTGACTTTTATTTACCACTCAAACTTTAAATTATATATCCTATCCAGAACTGACACTAAGACTTGATCTCTATGAGATCATAGCAACGTTTTACAAATTAACCAAAATAAGAAATATGTGGGTTGTTGGGTTTTGTTAATTCTCATCGAATTCATTATTTTTCAAAGAATTTTTTAAACTCATTCGACACGTACTCACCTCCATTATCACTCCTGAGAGCCTTCACCTTCTTTCCTATTTATTTCTCAACCAGTGCCTTGAATTATATGATCATGGAATGTGGCTTTTGTGTACTTACCCAAGGGACACCCTTTTCATATATCCTTCTGCTTGATTGCTCCTTTGGAGAGGCCTGTGGTTATCTGTTGCCTGATCTTCAAAGTGCCATGATGAAAATGGCCAAGTCTTCTATGCCAAATTTCATCGACATCATGACTTTGCACCTTCTCTGCTTTTGTACTCAACGTAGCAAAATCCTCCATATCTAGTTTTTATAAGTTCTTCACAAGAACCATGATATGCTTCACCTCTCTCATGGTTATGTGTCTCAGGAATTCATTTCCTTTTCTGAATATCATATCATAACCGTGGTATTCCAAAACTTCAACAAAGACAAGATTTTTCTTCAGGCCCAAAACGAACATGACATCCTTGAGCTTGAGGGGGGAGTCTAACTCCCTCTGAAAGGTTATTGTACCAATCACGATTTCTCTGTAACTTCTGTCATCCCCCATATCAATGTGCATCTAAATGATTTCTCCTCCAGGTCATTTAAAAAATATATATTCCCCGTCACGTGGAACGATGCACCTGAGTCCAAGTACCACACGCTCCCCATGACTATGTTGGTCATGCATGCAATGAGGGTAAATTCAAGCTCAAATGTGAATCCAAGGTTTCACGTGTTGCTCCTCCTAAGGTATTATTGGTTGTATTCTTGTGTGGACACTTCGCGACATAGTTCCTGAATTGATGGCAATGGAAGCATTTAAATTTTGACAAATCTTTCTTCTTGCCCCCTTGATTGGATTCTGGTTTGGATTGTAATTTCTTCCATTTTCCATTATTTTCCTTTCCATCCAATGCAAAATTTTCTTCAACCTCTCCCTTGGATGAATTCCCATATCTATTATTCTGCCTTATTTCCTCCTTTACCAAATCATACCATAAACATTCCTATTTTGGTAGTTTCTCCCTCTCATTCACTTAATATTTGGTAGATTTTCTAGCTCCTTAGAATGACTAGAAGGGTTAGGCTAACAAAATCATCATTTGATATTGTGACACCAACTCCTACAAGTTCATCATGACATTGTGTGAACCTGGTTAGATACTAATTAATTGAGTGATTCCTATGCATCTCGATATTTCAAAGTATATCCTTGAGTGCTAATTCCCTGTGGTCGGTACTATTCTGGAAGAATTTTTTCAGTTCTTACTACATTGAATAAGGAGTCTCTTTCATGTGGATATTTGAGACAATGTGATCTCGTAATCCCTCTAATATAATTCTCCTCACCTTGTCTACATAGTTCTTCTATTCTGCTAGATTATGGTAATCAATTGATCTTGGTTTTAGGATGTCATTATCAATGAATTCCTTTAATACATTGTATTCTAGAATTGCCTCCATGCGGTCCTTCCCAACAACATAGTTCAAGCTTCACTAAAGTGCATAATCGAGTCTTAGTTCATAGAAAACCATCCTTCTAGGTTTTAAGAGTTGATCCCTCAAATTCAATCCTCCGACTAAACAACTTTGAAATTTCTTCTCTTCTATGAATCTTGCTCTAATACCATGTCGAAATTATGGTGTAGATTTGAAAATGCTCATGAAATTTACTAAAACCCAAGCTCAAATCTACTCTACTGCTCTTCATAATTCAATTCACAATCGAGAACACATATCATCTACATCCAAGAAGAAAAATCACACATGCACAAAAATTTATCTAGGGGAAAGAAAATGCTCAAAACCCCTTCCTATATGTATTGCATTAATCAAAGAATATAAATGAAATACAAATGTTTCTCAAGCCTGAGCACAACCTACAAGTGTATGGTCTATCCCTCTGCTTGATTAACTTATTATGGCCAACACATTGCAAATTTTCAACCCCTCCAAGATCCTATTTCCTTGCATTGTTCGTTCAGGAATTAGGCCCCTATTTTTTAGGAAATTCCCTCAATTGAATTGCAAAATTCCTTTAGGCTCATCCTATGAATGCATGCACCACCTGTACACATTGGAATAGTATACAATTTCTAATGCACTGCCTTGGAATCTCCATCTCAACTCGGTAACTCAAATTCGCTTTATGCATCAATTATTTTGGGTTGATTAAATAATTAACTCGTTGTGTTAGTTTTTTTAACTAGGGTCAAATTCCACCTTGGATAGATTAGATGATAGAGATTACGATTTCATTGATTTTCTATTTTCGAGATGACCAAAATCGACCTAAAGATCACCTCATTTTGAAAAGAAGAAGATGGATTTTGAATTTATGAGCCCTCTTATTTACAATGAATTAGGTCGGCCCTATGCACATGTACAATAGATCAGGTCAGACTTAACATCAAGTGGACTCTCATGGAAGCCTATAAATAGAAGATACATAGAGATCATTTGGACACATTCATCAAGCATTCTCTTCTCCACTTCTATTATCTTGGTTCACACAATTATGATGGAGGAAGTTCGCGCAAGGGTCTGAAACTACAGGTTTGAGTTTCGCATGTGTATAGGGTTTCTATTTCCCAGTCACACGTACATCACTGGGAATTTTTGACCACATTTGCATGCACATAGTGTTCCTTAGTGAAACTGGAAGGCAAAGTCGCACGCACAATGACCTGAAGGGAGCGACTGGGGTTTTAGGGCAGATATGGAAGAATTTGTTCTCGGTCGCACGCTTGCAGTGTTCCTCAGTGTGGGTGGGAAGACATAGTCACACACACAAAATTTTTAAGGGTGAAACTGGGTGTTTGATACTGATCTGGGTAATTTTTTCTCTAGTCTCACACTCACAGTTTTCTTGGGAGTGACCAAGCATCCTCACACAATGTCTCATGGAGTGACCGGGAAGTTATATTCGCTTGCAGAATATCTTGAAGAGTAAGACCAGGGTTCTGAGCTAGGGTTTGAAATTTGACTGCAGTTGACAAGAATTATATGATGATTGGATGGTTTCTCTCTACTTTACATTAATTGTGAAATTCTGCTTCTCTTTTGTATTGGGTAAATCTCTGCTGGAATTTTATGTATTGAGCTCTTTGTACTCTTTGCTGAAACATTTTATGACAATCTAATTAGATGATTTTAAAGGGTTTTCCCCCTTCTGGGGTTTTTCCTTGGTCTTTTAACAATCCAGTGTCTCTTGTGGATGTGATATTGTCTCATTTTTCATTGAATTTAATGTTCTATCTTCAATTACTACTTATGATTGGAAACAATGTTAATAATTGGATGCATTTTTTAATGAAGAATGGATTTGGGTTCAAGTAATTGAAACCTCATAGAAAAATATGAAAATTTAACATGGTATCAAAGCCAAGGTGAAGGAAAATCCCAAAAGGGGACAAGCATTGTAGCCGTATTCTTTGGAACACTTTTCTAGTCAAAGTCAAGATGTATTCCTCCACCTTCAAGGAGCATGAAAAGTTGGGTGATGCATCAAAATTTGCTGCATGGAAAGTTAGGTTGGAGATCATAGTTGAAAACAATGATGAGTTGGAATATATTCAAGGAAGGATGCCCAAGCCTCTATAAAATGCTTATGCTTCCCCTTAAAAAAATTACAACAAAGGTGAGTCCAAAGAAAATAAAATTATAGCTGATGGTTTACAAAATCATTTACTTGCATATGTTGGGAATTTAAGGAATTCTACACATGTATGATAAGATAGTGAGCATGTATGAAATCAACAACCTGAATGAGATCGTCACTTTGAAAGATAAACTCAATGAGACCAATATAGACAAAGGAGAATTAGTACAATCCTATATCATGAGGATATCTCACCTCAGAGATCAATTGAAAATATTTGGGGAAAATGTGTCGTACAAGGAAATAATGATTGTGACTCTTACAGGTCTCCCTCCTATTTGGGAAGATTTTATTACTACAATAATAAAAAACAATGTCCTCCCATCATTTGATGAATTTGTTGGAAAGCTTACTAAAGAAGAATCAAGGATGATAGTAAGAGGAATAATCCAAAAGCATGAAGAGGGAGAGCCCGATGCATATATCACTCATGAAAAAAGGAAGAAGAAGGGGAAAGGAGGTCCATCAAGAAATCCTCCTCCTCAACATAAAAAAGAAGGAATGATATAACATCATCTCATATTGAATGCTATAATTACACAAGAAAGGTCATTATGCATGAGATCTCCCTGAGAAGAGAGAAGGACCACATTACAATACTAGAATCAACAACAATCAAAGACGAATATATGGTCAAAGAAATAACTGGGATAGAAGATATGAATGAAGAAGAAGGGATACCTCAAGCTACCGTGAAGAAGATCATCCTCCTCAAAAAAAGTCAAGAGTTCGCACTCATGAAAGTAATGTTGTAGATAAATCGAAATACATTCTTATTGCTGCCCTTACTAGTTCTTCTCCTCCAAATTCATGAGATAGTTGGTTGTTTGATAGTAGGACCACTCATCACTTCTATGGGTATAAGGAAGTCCTCGAAAATCTAGTAGAGAGGGAGACTAAGCTAAAGATTATTCTTGGAGACAACTCCACTCATCATTTGAAAGGATTTGGGTACGTCGAGTTTCATTTGAATTTTTGGGAATCATTTTTGTTACATGATGTTATGTTTGTTATAGGATTAATGAATAATTTGGTATCTATATACGCACTGGAAGATAAAGGGATGAGGGTTTCCTTCATCAATGAAAAAGTTCTAACTTGGTCTGCTAGTTCACCTATGAGAGATGCATTCACATTAGCATTAATATTTGAAGGACTCTATAGAGCCACTGGAAGGCCACTTCTAGCATTGTTCATAATACTAATCATTTGAGTGAGTTTTGGAACCACAAATTGACTCATATACATTATGATTCTCTTTCAAAATTGAAGAAATTGATCCCAGGTATTCCCGATGTTCAAGCCCATCATGATGGAGTATGTCTAGGATGTGCCAGTGGAAAGAAAACAAGGGGACCATTCCTCTCCAGTTAAAACAAGACAAATTGCATTCTCAATATCATTCATTCATATATATATGTGTGGTGTGATTCATGTCCATTCTATTGGTGGTCATCTCTACTACATCACCTTCATTAATGACTTCTCAAGAAAGACATGGATATATTACTTGAAGCACAAGGGTGAAGCCTTTGAAATGTGATGAACCCTTAGCTAAACTGACTGAATCATTTTAATACATTCCTGGTCATTAATACTCTTTTCATTCAACTCATTAACTACTTCATTTTATAAGCAGCTTAATACATAATGAATCAACAAACTGAATGTGGACAATAAATAGTTAAGCAGAATAATACATCACATCAACACATAATCATCAAGCACATAGACAAAAAATATAAGTTGAAACCCATAAGGGAGAAAACCACATCTTATTATTGTTGTGATGAAAAGGAAGGCTCCAGCTCCCTCTCACCACTGATTTTCTGTAGGCTCCAACCTACAGAAGGCTCCTACCTCAATTTCTGCAAGCTACAACATGCAAGGAAGCTCCAACTACCATCTATTTTCTGCAGGCTACAACCCACAGGAGGCTCCTACCTCACCTAGCTCCAACTAGACATCTATCAATCTACAACTCGAAATGGAAGCGCCAACTCCCATGTATTTTCTGCAAGCTACAACCCATAAGAGGCTCCTACCTCAACTTCTGCAAGCTACAATTTGCAAGGAAGCACCAACTCCCATAATTTTTTTGCAGGCTACAACCTATAGGAGGCTCCTACCTCAACTTCTACAAGCTACATCTTGCAAGGAAGCACTAAATCCCATCAATTTTTTGCAGGCTACAACCTACAGGAGTCTCCTACCTCACCCAGCTCCAACTCAAAATTTATCAAGATACAACTTGAAAGAATACTACAATCCCCTCACTCAACATGAAACTAAAATCTTGATTTACCTGGATATTATATCTTTTATACTCCTTCTCCATTGCTACCTCTTCAACCTTCATATCTACTTCAATAAGCTCCTGATATGCACAAAATCTCTATCAGTCCTCTCTTATTCTTCCACTCTCCAACCTTTTGCAGCTCTCTTACATTCTTCTGCTATCTTCCATTCTGCAGCTTTATAATCTATTTATCCAAACTGATATTACATCTCTTATACAGATAACTCCCTGACTGTTTGCATTCTACAGGGAATACGAAGTGAACATGCCTGACCCTATGCCTTCCACCCATTCGATTCCTCATTCTTCAGTTCAGGTTATTACATCAGAAATAATCATTACAACACTAATGGATTTTTTCCTATGCCTACGTAGACTTGCCTTTGCATCATAAACAACATAAAATCATCAATGAATTTACATTTACAGTTACAAAAAGTATATTTCACTCAACCCTTTTATCTCTTGGCTCGCTGTGCATTTTTCCTTTCTGCTCTTGTTACTGTATCTTATGTTTCTGCAGTTATATCATAACAGTTCTGCACACACATTTTTTTCCTGAATCGACCATGCTGGCACATTTCCAACAGTGCCACCATATCTCCTTTTTCCTGACTATGCCTCTTCTGCTCGTGCCCACAGCGTTCAAACTTCACCTTTGTCTCAACACCCAACTCTGCCCAAAGTGTTGTTGAGCCAAAATCGACCCATGGTTTCTATCTCCTTATTACCATGACGTTCAGCTTACTCTACCCTTTGCTCTGTGTCGGGTCCCTTATCCGAGCCTTTCTTCCCGCATTCAGACTTTCTTCCATTATCAAGGCGTAACTGCTTTACTCTCTAGACGTAGTGTCGGGTTTTATTCCACCCGAGTCCTTATGCCACGTTCAACCTTTGTTTTATGTTATAATCCTTCTTCGCTCTACAATGCGATTTAACAAAAGGAAAACCCATACTCTTAGACTTGAAATCCTTTAGGCTTCAACATTGACTTGCATCGCATTCGCTTCATTATTTCACTTTGACGTTCTCATGTGTTTATTGTCATGCATATCTCTTCCCCCTAATGTGATTTCTCAAAGGGAAACCTTATACCTCTAGATTTGAAATCCTTTAGACTTTTTCTTTGAAACTACATTGCATCTGGTACTCTTATCGCACTTCGCACTTCGACATTTTAACATGATTCTCGAGCGCTTATCCTCCTAAGCTTGCGATGTGCGATATGCGATTGTGTCCCACAAGTGGACTTCAATTCCTTTAGATTTTAGCTTTGAACTATATTGTGTCTTCTCCTCGTATCACATCTCAGAATTCTTGGTGGTTCTGCGTTATATTCACCGCTTCCATCTCTGATGCGATTTCTTCACAAAAAGGCCTTATTCTAGATTTGAAATCCTTTGCAATTTAACTCTGAAACTACATCGCATCTACCCCTTATCAGATGTCCCAAGATTTATCTCATAGCACTAACAAGGTTCCTCTTATCATATGTGATATGTGATCACATCGCATCGCAAACCCCACTTCTTATCGCATCACAACTTAAAACAATTAACTTGCGATAACTTAACATATAGATATAAAAATCGCCGATAGCGATGTGTGATAACAATCTTAAGGTTGAATGCGATATAATCTGGATCACCTGTTCTCCTACTTTATGTTCGCGATATGATCTCGACCGTCAATATCCTCTTCACTCTGCGACACGATCTTGTCTGTCCATCCTCCACTTCAATACTGCGATTTGATCTTAACCATCAATCTCTCAACCTTTATTTCTGCGATAAGATTTTGACCGTCCATCTCAACATGCATATTAAGATTTATTTGCAATTTGTGGGGTCAGGTCCACGTCATCTGCCACGTTAGCTGCCATGTTATATTCCACGTCATCACCACGTCACTTCCATGTCATCACCACGTCATCTTGCCACGTCATCTCCCACACTTCACATTTCGCAATTTTTGTGTCTCTGTTGTTTTGCGATACTCCTTCCGTTGCGATTTTCGATGTGCGATCAGACCTTCTGTTGCAATTTGGATTTGCGATATATTTTCTGAACATTATTCTAAACATTTTTTTCTCGAAATTTACCCTACTTTGCTCGTAGAACTGAACGTGTTGCATGCGCTTTCATGCACTGTTTTGAACACAAACTAGCCCGACTTGACCCGCGCGTTCACGACTTTATCCATTTTTTGAATGTGTTCATTACTTGTCTTAGCACGTTCATGACTCTACCCACTCATGCATTACTTGACCCAACACATTCACGACTTGATTCAATACGTTCATGACTTGACCCAAGCTTGCTGCCTTTGTTGCCTTTGTTGCCCTTGATCTTTTGCTGCCTTTGCTCCTTTGCTGCCTTCACTGCATTTGCTCCTTGATAAAGTTTCTAATGCTACTCCTTGCCTTTTTACTGCTCCTCTCTACTCCTTTGCCTTAATGATAATTTTGGTGTTGATCCATGCCTCTTTGTTGCTCCTCTACCTTACTTCTTTGCCTCTAATGCTTCTCCTTTGGCACTTTGCTGCTCCTCTGCCTCTTTTCTTCTCCTCCACTGTACTTTTTCCTTCTTTTCCATATAGCTCCTTTATACTCCAGTTGATCCTGATCTGCTCCTTTTTTCTCAATGATAATTCTCGTGCTGCTCCTTTCTGTTCCTTTGCCATCAATGACAATATTTCCAACAAATTTTTTAAGGAATTCAAATCTTTGATCGAAAATAAAACATGAAGAGAATAAAAATATTGAGGTCCGAAAATGGAGGGGAATATATATCAAACGAGTTCATAGCATTTTTAATGAAATAAGGGATAAATAAGGAAATAGTTATACCATATACACCCGAACAAAATGGATTAGTGGAAAGGAAAAACATGTCTATATTAGAAGCTGCCTGTTCCATTCTCCATGGTCAAAATGCTCCAAATTTCCTTTGGGGAGGAGTTACACATGTTGTTGTATATGTTAAAAATAGGGTGCCTCGTCAAGCATTGGAAAAAAGAAATCCCAAATAAATATTCATAGATGTCAAGCCCGACATTAGCCATCTTCGTATATTTGGATGCCCCATATATTTCCATGTGGTGACGAACAAAATGAACAAGTTGGAAGCTATAGGAGGAAAAAGTATGTTTTTTGGTTATTGTGAAAGTTCTAAAGCATATAGAATATATATTCCTAGTGAAAGGAAGGTTGATATTAGCAGGGATGTAACATTCAATGAAGTTGTTGCTCTTGGAAAAGCAAGAGACCTTCCTCCACCTCCTCCTCCCAAGAAGGAGAATGATGACAAGGATATTCTAGATGGTCCTTCCATGCCTCAGCCCGAGACTAATATTTTTGATGACCCCATGGAGCCTATGGATCCCTTAGATCCTCCTTGAAGTGATCCTCCTACTAGGAAGAGACCACTTTGGCTCTGTGAAACTCTACAAGATGTTGGAAGAGATGCTCCCGTTCGAAGTTCATTCAGAGAAAGGAAGCAACCATGCAGGTATCATGGATATGTTTTAGCCATGAGAACTATGATTCAAGTTGAACCATTCAATTTCGAAGAAGTCGTAGAATATAGTGTTTGGAAGAATTTTATGGCAGAGGAATATGAATCGATTATGAAAAATGATGTATGGGATGTTGTTCCGAGACCAATGGGAAAATGTGTGGTGACTTCAAAGTGGCTATTCAAGATCAAGGAGTTGATTGTAGCATTGAGAAATAGAATGCAGTGTTTGTGGCTCGAGGACTCTCACAGAAAGAGGGAGAAGACTATGATGATATATTTGCACTTGTGGCTTGATACATAACCATCCATTTGATAGCAGCCCTTGTCTCAAGTCAGGGATGGAATTTTCATCAGTTAGACGTAAATACCATATTCCTCCATGGAATATTACAGGAAGAAGTGTATGTTGAACAACCACAAGGATTTGATGTAGAGGATCGAAGAACACATGTTTACAGGTTGAAGAAGGAATTGTATAGTTTGAAGCATGCTCCCTAATTCTTCTTCTTTTATATTCGAGAATGTATCAGCATATATAGTTGAGAAGAGATGGTCAAGGAATGAAAAATTCATGACCTGATGATGTGATGATCAACAAACACATATTGGCAGGTGGAATTCTTCCTAGTTAAGAGGGAGTGTTATTTTTTGAAACTAGGGTCAAATTCCACCTTGGGCAACTTAGATGACAAAGGTGATGATTTCATTGAATTCCTCTTTTTGAGAGGACCAAAATTGACCTAAATATTGCCTCATTTAGACAAGCAGAAGTTGGATTTTGAATTTATGAATCCTCTTATTTACATTGAATTGGGTCAGCCCTATGCACATGTACAATAGATCATGTCGACCTCAACATCAAGTGGACCCTCATGTAAGCCCATAAATAGAAGATACCTAAAGCTCATTTGGACACATTCATCAAGCATTCTCTTCTCCGCTTCTATTATCTTGGTTTGCACAACTCTAATGGAGGAAATTCACATAAGGGTCTGAAACTACAGGTCTGAGGCTCGTACGTGTCTAGGGTTTCTATTTGTCGGTTGCACGCACATCAATGGGAATTTTATACCATAATCGCACGCATGTCACAGGGTTCCTCAGTGCAATTGGAAGGCTAAATTCGCACACACAACGACTTGAAGGGAGCACTTGGGTTTTAAATAAGATCAAGAATAATTAGTCCTCGGTCACATGCTTGCAGTGTTCCTCAGTGCGACTGGAAAGGCAGATTCACACACACATAATCTTGATGGGTGTAACTGGGGTTTTGAGACTGATCTAGGTTATTTTGTCCCAAGTCACATGCTCACAGTTCTCCTGGGATCGACAAACCACCTACACATAATGTCTCAGGGAGCGACCAAGAAGTTATGGTCGCTCGCACAATATCTTGATGAGTCTAACTAGGGTTTTGATATTGGGTTTGATGGTTAACCATAGTTTACAACAATTTGCTGATGGTTGGATGGTTTCTCTCTACCTTAAGGTAATTCTTAAAGACTACTTTTGTTTTTGTATTGGGTAAATCTCTATTGGAAATTCATGTATTGGGATCATTGTACTCTTTGCTAAAACATTTTATGACAATCTAATAAGAGGAAGATTTGAAAGGGTTTTCCCCCTTGTGGGGTTTTCCACTGGTCTTTGACCAATTTGGCGTCTCTTGTGGATGTGATATTGTCTCCTTTTTCATTGCATTTATTGGTCTATCGTTAGTTACTACTTATGATTGGAAACAATGTTAATAATTGGATGCACTACTTAATGAAGAATTTATTTGGGCTAGATATTTTGAAACAACATAGAAAAATGAAAAAATAACAGGTTTGTCACTGACTGTGGCTGAAGTCCCACTGCATTACTTGTCCCCCCACTAGTTCCCCCAATAGTTGGAACTAGGTTAAATGACAATAACTCAATTTAATTGAATGAGATTGCTACAAGTTAGCAATCAATCATACAAAACTGAAATCAAGCTTCCCCAACTCAAATTAACTGAGTTAACTAAATGACAAGTGCCATGTCACATGAGTAAACTACCTCTAAGATTTATGCTGATGCGGAAATTAAATTTTTCTCTAGTTTAACTAAGGCAAGGTCAAACTGAGATTTTCGTGCTTCATTTTCAATAAACTCGTCTTCATTGAGCATTGTTATGTCATCCCCTCAAATAAATGGTCATCGTCCCATCTATAACTCTCAAGTCACATCCGTCAGAAATATAGACACCAGAAAATTCATTTAAGTCATCGAGTAATGTAAAAGCTTCATCCATGTCATACATCACCATGGCCATGCACTAAGACAATGATTGGCTTAGTGCATGGCCCTCAACAATTTCCTTCATGTGTGGCCTCTCGTCTGTGTTTTCTCACTGTATGGTGGGTCGTATATTTATAATGTTATGAAAACTGACGTGCATTTGTTCTTTTCAGTTTTTACGACAATATGCACTTAATTACATTGCAATCTGACATGATCTAGGGGGTCTGAGCTCACTGTGTTTTAATTCTTACATGATCTTGGGGTCTCAGCTAGTTATGTTTTAATGAGACCTGCATTTGTGTCTCTTGCCAATTTAGCTATTTATTTTTTATTTTTTTTTATTTTAAAATTACATTACAATTTGACATGATCTCGGGGTTTGAGCTCGTTGTGTTTTAATTCTTACATGATATCGGGAACTCATCTCACTATGTTTTAATGAGATATATATTTGTCTATATACTCAATTTGGCTATTTGATTTTTATTTTTTTTCATTTAAAAATATAATTTTCAATAAAATTATGTTTTTTATATTATTTATAATATAGTTTTATAAAAAGAAAAAAATGATTTTTTAATTATTTATAATATATTTTTTTTTCCCACCCTTTTAAAACAAACAAATTATATCCAATTACAATAGAAAATTATAATTTCAACAATTTTCTCACAAATTTAAACAAAATCCATTGAAAAAAATTGTCAAATAGTTAGAGTATGCTATTCAACATCGTTTTCAAATTTTGTGAGCACTCTAGCTGACCTCACAATGGGATGGGATTTCAATACAAGTTGAATATGATCATGGGGAAATTCAACAAGTTTTTCAAATTTCGAGGAGATCACCATTATCACAATAATATATCCATGTGAGACAATGATATCTAACCATTTGCATGCCAAACCATAATATATAAAGTGATTCGAACTGCAATAAAATTTTTTGATGTTTTGAGTATTTTTTTTTAATAAATAGTTTGAATCAAATATTCTAACGCAATGCTAACCCGAATATGTTATATAAAAATTTGGTAATAATAAGAAATAAGCCTAGATGATAAAAAAAAATGTGTTTGATATTTTATTATCTCTGCAGCATACTAAGATATCGCATTGCGTTTTTGTTCAAATCAATATTAGTTTGGGTTTGAAAATTGGTTTTTGAAAAGTAAGTATATATATATATATATATATATATATATATAACATGTTGTGCTTATTATATTGATTCACGAGCTAAAGATACAAAGGACAAGGTTTTACAATAAATTGTGGTCTTTCTGCATAAAGTCTTATTCTATTATAATTTAGTGATGATTGTCGTATTAAAATAAATAAATACCAAAATATAACTAGGGTTGCATGATCGAAATTTATGATGCACAACAGTGAAGTTGGTTTCTTTTATAGGACCCCTGCCCCCCTGCTCACTTAGCAATTCCAGGCATACATCATGGGATATGGTCCATGCAGGTCCATGTGATATCTTGTAATTACACACCTTCAACGATGACAATTTACATTGTGAGAATGGAGGGCTAAGATCGATTAGGGTTTATCCAATTTGACTTTCCCTTCCCTCTTAATTCAATTTCATTTGTATTTTGTTCAGACAGAGCACTGCTCTTGGGTTTGGCAAGGTATCATTTTTCGGATTGAAGTTGGATGACCATCTGACCTTTGAAGTTGGATGACCATCTAACCTCCATTACGCCAATAAATTGTTGGTCATCTGACCTCCATTACACCAATAACACATTACCAATGATGCGTGTAACTTTAGGACTTTCATCTAGGTCCCTTTCAATTTATGCATTTAATTTATATTAGGTATTTTTCACATTGTAATGGTAAAAATTTACTACATTGTTTTGCATGTAAGAGAACAAATTGCGTTGCTTTAAGCTTTTCCAAGACGGAGAAATAATGAACCTACTGTGGGGAATTTCATGGCTTTCGAATGCGTAATTTGGGGTTTCAATTCCTTACTCGTAGGTAATAGGAGGTGAGAACTTGCTGTGTCTTTTAAATTGTTTTCTTTGGTTTTAATATTGAAGAGGATTTCCTTACAAACTCCTTGTATTTCTTCTTACTCATTTTTCCTCTTCTTCTGGTGCCCTATTAATTACAGGTTAGCATCGAAAATCCTAAATTCAATTTTTTCCTTTCCCTATTGGATTTTGTAGTTGGATTCTTGATGAAATTTCATGATTTTTCAGAGAAACAATTTCTCTTTGGTAACATTTTTTGGCACCCTTTTTTCTGCTTCACATTTAAGTTTTTATTTATTTATTAAGTTACTCCATCTATTTAAATTATCTGCATCCCATATTTCTCTCTTTTAGATATTGGCTTATTCTAATGTTATCGTTACTTCTTAAGAGGAATAATTGTCTCTTCTCAATGTAATAGAAATATTTTCTTGTATTCCCAATACTGAGACTCTTTCCATTTTTAGGGTTTTTCTCAGCGTAAATTAAATTTTAGTTTTTTTTTTCTCGCTTATTTATTTTAGCTAGAACTATGAATTGACTAGGTGCATATCTTCTTCACTGAAGTGTATTATTAGACTTAGACTTCCTCTTGGAAAGTTCTCTGGAATTTTTTTAGTTTCCTTTAGCTTTTACTAAATTTGTTTTTTGGGATTCACTATTATATTATTTATTTGACTATGCGCTCTGATGTATTGTAAGTAAACTCAAGATGTTAGAGAATAATTTTTCATTCTGGTAAACACCATTCTCTTTGTCTTATATTTTGGGTTATAAACCCTCATGTTTGCTTTCTTATTTTTAATTTGGGTTTCCTTGTTCCATATATGAACCATTTTCAATACGGAATTACATTGTGCTGTGGTAGCCTCCTAAACCAAGGTCTTTCAATATTAATAATGGTTACCTTGTTTTCACGATTTTCACCCCGATTTAGAGATCAAATAGGCGTATGACATAGTCCTCCTTTTTATAGTTTATTGGTGGAAACCTTTCCATTTTTGTAGCACATAACGTTGATTTTATACTAATAATTTGGATCCATTTTTATGTTTCTTACCAATGAGACCATTAAAGGGGTTGTTTTCCTCCATCTATTACATTTCTTTACCACTAGTATTTTTGGTCATACTTTTAATAAAAACTTATTTTGGGTTTCGTGAAAATCTTTCTAATTTACCTCAACTTTGGAAAATATCAATTAAAAACTTGATATTGCTTAACATTAATATAATTAAATGATACAATCTATTTTTAAATAATTTTTAAAATTTTAAATTAATAAATATTTTTAATTAAAATAAATTATTTATAAATATATTTTTATGTTGATAATTTTTTTTTTTAATGTTTTCAATTATATTAATCTCAAGCATTTACAAGTTTTTAATTCATTGGAACTGAGTTATACATTAATATAATTAAAGATTAATAATAATAATAAATTAAATTAGTTACAAATATGAGTTGTGTGGTATAATTTTCACGATGTTAAATGTTCGATGTTTTAAGTTCACTTTTATTATTTAATAAATTTGAATATTACTTTATAAAATGATTTTTCAAAATTATATAGTATTTATTTTTGGAAAATGAATTTTTTATATTTTATTGGAATTTAGCATAGTTTGTTTTTAAGGAAATATTATGATTTATCTATGTGTTAATTGTTTTGTTTTTTGTTTTTTATTTTTATTTTTAAAGTTAGGCTAATCTATATTATATCAACAAAGAAACTTTACATCGCTCGTGGGCTGAGATGGCTAGAAAAACTTAGACTATTTTAGCTTTGGTGGCTTTAAAAATGTGCGAGTTTAGAATGCCTCCTCTGGGCCGGTCCATGAAAAAACAAAAACATTCATAATCCTGGTTGAATCCACCAACATATAAGAACAAGAAATTTCATGAGTCTGGTGACAAAAACATGATGAGCCAAACTGCAGTGCAGTCACTGGTGTTCCATCATCATCCTATCTTCTGCAAGGTCCTCCTCCTACTCGATGCATATGAAAAACTCACATGCGATGTGCAGCGGGATTTAGCTGGGCATGGGGTGGGGATTTTAACAGAAACAGCTCATGGTGGGCGTGGAATCGGTGCTCTGCCTGGAACTCAGCCGGACTCCTTAGGGTCGTCAGCGGTCAAGTCTATATCCTCCTCCGCAGTCTCCTTTGTGGGCTGGATTCGGAGGTGGGCAGGCCTCAGCCCGCGTGTTTGGATTTCCTGATTCTTTCACTCCTTGGACTCTCCGGAGGTAAAGCTGTCTCTCCTGGGGATAAATCCGGTAGGTGTCCTTCGTCGTTGCTATGATGATGGGAGCCTGCATTCCGGGATGATGGGCTCCGTGGTAACCTCTCTCGTGCTCTTTGTTCCCTCCCGGGGATGACACACGGCGTTGTCGTGCGGGCGTGGGGGGCTCGTGCGGAGGGGCTGGAATGCCCCGGTAGGAGAGCGAGTAGCGAGGGGCACGTGCGGGGGGCACTCGAAAAGGGGGTGTGCAGTGGGGAGGGGGGGGCGAGAGAATCCACAGGGAGGGGCGCACAACGGAGAGAGGTCAGGAATACCACATAGAGGGACGTTGCCAGGGGGTACGTAGCCAAGAGCACGTAGCCTGGAGGGTATTATAGGAGGAAGCACACTTCGGGAGGGTGTGCGACAGGGAGTGCGCGTCAGGGGGAGCATGCATCTGGGAGAGCGCGCAGAGGGGCTAGACAGTTGCGAGATAGCAAGGGAAAATACAGGCAGGGCTCGAGAGACCAACTTGAGAAGCAGAGGAATGGCATAATGAGGAAGAACATGGATTTTTGAAGACCTGGGGCACGAGCGCAAGTGCGGGGAGGGATTGTCACATGCTCGCAAATTCGATGAGGGACAGGCCAAGTGTGATAGCATGAGGGTCAGGGTGAGGCTGGAGATCAGGTGCAACATAGGTGTTTAGGTAGAGAGATACACTATTAAATATATATCAAAATTTAATAGTATTGGAGATGAATATTATTTATTTAAATTTACTAGTATCACATTATTGTTGACCTAATATTATTTTCCATTTGTGTGTTCTATTCACAATTTGGTTTAAAATATATTTTTCATGGCTAGAATCCAACAATTATTGGATTGCAAATTTGTTAGTGTTTCAATTATTATTTTAACACTATAAATGGATTCAACATCATCAAAAACCTCTCGAAGTAGGTTAAATTCCACAACTTCCCAATTGTAACGTTGTTATTATTATTATTTTTTTAATTCCAATCAAATATAACCAAAAAGATGCCCAAAAAACCAACTTTTTCTAGGCGACTATTTAGACTACACATTTTACTCTAGTAAAGAAGTTATGCTATTAATTTGAACATTTAAGTTCTTTCCCCTCACTCAATTCCTACAAGATCAAATGTTATAATCAATGTCAACAAGTTCTCACTAGATATTATGTTGATGATAGATGATTTGGACCCATTTTCAAATTAAAATTACATAAAATAACAATGGTCTCTATTAGATCAAGGGTTATAATCATGTCAACAAGTTTTAATTAGATATTATATTATTATATTGCTAGTAGATGATTTGGACCCATTTTTAAATTAGAATTACTTATCATAACAATTTTATTTAAAATGAAAATAGCAGTACCAATATATTTTTGGAATTTTGGCTTCTGTGGTCCATTGTACAAATGTAGAATTCTTTCGATAATAATCACATGACAGAAAACCTTCTGGACGTGTTTCGAACCAACTATTGTGGTTCATCATCAAGACTAGGTAAGAGATTAGATGCAGACATTAAGTTTAAATAGATGTAGAAATGACTAAACTAGCCGTTAGGATAACGACTAGTTTGACTCTGAAAATTCAATTCAATTTGTAACGATTATATTTATTTATTTTTATTTTTTAGATTAATTTTTTTTTTAATTTATTAATTAATTAATTTATAAATGTATCTATATTTATTTTATATACATACCATATTTATTTATTTTTAATTTTATTAATTAATTATTATTATTATTATTTATTTATTTGTATTTTTATTTTTTAAGGGGACAATGACAAAGGAAAAATGAAAACGACCATAAAAAATTATAGACCGAGCCTAAAAAATAAAATAAAAAATGCAGGGCGGAAACAAAAGACACTTAAGAATATAAGGCAGGGATCCAACACTTGATAATATTCCAGTTGTCATCTCTATTGAGATTGACAGGTCTTTTTTCAATCTTTAAGGCCTTCGTTAACCTATAATGATGAAATGGTCAATCCTAGCAATGACCTTAGCTTATTCGATGCAAATATGATGATTAGTATTTTTTTCATGCTCAAATAAGGTGGAGGAGTGAGATCTTCCATGTTTAATGTCATGAGCATGTTCACAAATAATTTTATTTATAGAGCGACCAGTTTCACTAATGTAAGGTGTCCCACACGAAGAAGGAATAATGTAGACACCTTTCCCATCTCTAGGTTCTACTAGATCTTTAACCGATTTGAGAGAGCTGTGAATGGTGTTAAGGGGCTTGAAAGACAAGGCAACCCTATGTTTCTTAAGTATCCTAGAAATCCTATCAGTGGTTCCTTGAATGAAAGGAAGTCGCACACTGCAGGACCATTCACTAGGACCTTTTTTTTAACTAAAGGACCTTTTTTTCTGCTTTAAGGCCTTGCGACTTACTATAACCATTTTTAAAAAAGCATTTAGGAGATGGGTCTTTTTTCCTTCAAGGTAATACCCATCAGAGATTCTTAACGCCCTAGTGGCTAAGGTGTTGAGGACACCTAATTTCTGACTAGAGAAATGATGAGAACTAGCGTGAAGATATTTCTCATTATGAGTTTTCTTTCGAAAAACTTGATGGGAGAAAGAACCATCATCCTTCCTTGAAATAAGAACATCGAGGAAAGGAAGGCTTCCATCCACATCATACTCCATGGTGAATTTTATGGAATGGGATTAATTATTAAGATGAAGGAAAAAAAGATCTAACTTTTCCTTTCCATGAGGCCAGACGACACGAGTATCATGCACAAACCTTTTCCAAAGCTCTGGTTGGAAAAGAGCTGAGGAAAGAGCCTTGGATTCAAAATATCCATAAACAGTTTAGAAAAAATCGGGGATAGTGGAGAACCCATGGCAACACCACATGTTTTCTCATAGTGTTCCCCTTCAAAACTAAAGAAAGTAGAGGTTAAGCAGATCCCGATTAAATGGGTCATCTCGGGATCCGTAATGCGGTTAGTGACATCAATGGCCTCATTTATGGGGATATTAGTGTAAATAGAAACAACATCAAAACTGACAATTCTATCCTCCAGATCCATTCTAACGTCCTTTAACTCTTTGATGAAAGAGGACGAATCTTCAACAAAGGATTTGATACGTCCTATGAGAGGCTTAAGCTTATGGGCCAAATAATTAGCGAGAAGATAATTCGAACCTCCTATAGTATTAACAATGGACTAACGGGGGGCACCATCCTTATGGATTTTTAGAAGGCCATAGATCCTAGGAGTAAGAGAGTTTCTTTCAATCAAACTCTTACTTAGGGAGCTCACCAAGCTTCTGGATTTAATGGCATCGGCGACAGCTTTGGAGACCTTTTTTAAGGGATTTTTGAGAGTTTCTCGTAGCTCCCACTATTCTCCAAATGATCTAAAATTTTCCTCCTGTAAAAATCTTTATTAAGAATGAAAACTGCACCCCCTTTGTCAGCCTTGAGAACCACAATCTCCTTATTGTTATTTAAGGATTTCAAAGCCTCAAACTTGGGCTTATTCAAGTTGCTCTTGGGGGGCCTAACTTTCTTCAAGTTGACCACACAATCTTGCCTAATGATGTCCTTGGTGGAATCTGGCAAGTCCCTAATCCCAAATTCAATGTCAAATAATATCTTGAATAGGGATTTTTCTAGGAGCTAAGGAAAAATTAAAGCCTTTCTCTAGAAGACTATAAACAGATGGGTTAAAAGAGAAGCTCGAAAGATTGACTACCTTATTATTGGAAAAGGGACATGAAAGACTCTTAATAGAGTTATTATTATTATTGTTAATCTTATCATTGATATTACGATTCATATTATTAAATTTACTTCCATCTTCAAAATTATTTCTATCAATGTTGTTAATAAAATAGTTATTATTCTTGTAGCTATAACCATGATCGATATTATTGCTAATGTTATCTAAATTGAAGTTATTTAATCATTAATATTCTTATTAATAAAGTTATTTTTCTTTTTAATATGCCCTTTATTCTCAACACCGTCATAGTCTTTATTAATGGTTAAGTCTTCGTTAATAATTAAATATTTGTTATTAATGTTACCATAGTTAAGCTCATCACTATTGATCTCTATTGTTCTCATTGATATTACTGTCCGAATTAATTATAATTTCATTGTTAGTTTCATTACTATTTTTAATCTTAATACTAGAATATATGTAAGACGAGTTTTCATTCATAGACAACATCCATTCTCAGCTCTCTCAAATCGGTTAAAGATCCGGTAGACCCTGGAGATGGGAAAGGTGTCTACATTATTCCTTGTTCGTGTGGGACACCTTACATTGGTGAAACTGGTCGGTCTATAAATCAAAGGATTTGTGAACATGTTGTTGACATTAAACATGGGAGATCCCGCTCCTCTGCCTTAGCTGAGCATGTAAAAAATACTAATCATCATATTTGCATCAAAGAAGTTAAGGCAATTGCTAGGATTGACCATTTCCATCATCGTATGTTAAGGGAGGCCTTGGAGATTGAAAAAAGACCCGTTCATTTCAATAGAGATGATGGTTGGAATATCAGCAGGTGTTGGATCCCTCGCTTATATTCTTAAGTGTCTTGTGTTTTTTTTTTAGGCTCGATCTGTGATTTTTTATGGTCGTTTTCATTTTTCTTTTGTCATTGACCCCTTAAAAAAAATTTAAAATAAATAAATAATAATAATATAATAAATAAATAAATATGGTATATATATAAAATAGATATAGATACATTTCTTAATATATATATATATATATATATATATATATATATAGCAATTGAATTGAATTTTCAGAGTCAAAGTAGTTGTTATCCTAGCGGCTAGTTTAGTAATTTCTACATCTATTTAAACTTAATATATGGATCTGATCTCTTACCTATTCCTCATGATGAACCACACTAGTTAATTCGAAACGTGTCCACAACATTCTCTGTGATATGATTATTACCCAAAAAATTCTAAATTATTAACATTATATCTTTCTATCTTTCTAACATTCTATACCATTTTCATTATTCATTTATATATTTGTAAAATTTTACAACTATAATGTCCTAAAATATTTGCAACATTCCAACAAAATAAAAATTACAGGCCATAAGTAAAAATTACATTCCAGCCAAATAAATGTTTCATCACATGAAGCCATAAGTTTGGGGGAACAGATTCTTTTAAATGTTACCACAAGTTGAGGAAACCTTGAGAAAAGTAAACAATCCCTTGATCGGACACTTCATCTGGCAAAGTGCCCCTAAGAATATGACACATTTCATAGGAGTGGATTCAAACTATGAAATTTTCCACAAATATCAAATTAAATGAGACTAGAGAAGTTCCACTGTAATTGTAAGAGGGTGAAGTCAAATACAATACAATATTTTCTGGAAGGCCTCATCGTATTTCTTTATCTTAATTGGATTGAACTATTTTCATCCTTGGTGTCACTGTTTAGACAAAGTCTTCAAAAAAAAAATATTATAAAAAAAAATATTTATAAAAAAAAATATTATAAATGTTATAACAACACATTTATAAAAAAAAATATTTCCCTCTATAGTGTTCTAAATGCAAACACTTACACACTATGCCTACTTTTGCTTTAATTTTTTAACCATTGGATAAATGTAAGAGGCTAAATAGGATTTTAAAGTTGAAAAAACTCTAAGCCTTTAAATATTTTATGGTATTTTTATTTATATATATATATATATATATATATATATATATATATATATATATATATATATATATATATATAAAAGTATTTTTAAAATATTAAGATAAATATTATAAAAAAAAGTTATGTAAATTATCTCTTCCAATGGATAATTATATTAGAGTTGAAATGTAATCCATGTTAATATAGATGTTAATGTGTGCAATCATAGATTTAATTATTGACTTGGATATAGACATTCTTAGGTCAATGCATATATTTTATTAATCCCTCACAAGTAGCATGTTTTTTTTTTCTAAACAACTTATTAGGCATATATTTGCTGGGATATATTGATTTTTCTTTATCTACAACCTTCAACCAAGGTTTAACTATCGATGGCCATGTGCCCTCATCACATTCTTATTTTTCTTATAGACCACTTTTGAACATCTAAATATTTATTATTAATGTGTGCAACTCTTTCCATCTAATTGAAGTATATTTAAACTAAGTTATAGCTTAATAGGTCTAATTTAGCTATATTTACAAAGTATAATAACCAATTCTTTCAATATATATCAATTCCGATAAGATATTTTGGCAATTTTTTTTACTAAATAGGTAAGGACAAGTTACGATAAAAAAAAATAGTGAACCATTACTATGTCCATGGAGCTTAGTAAGAAAACAGTGAAACTATCAAATCACTGTTGCTATATATTAAAAGAATTAGCTACTATGCTTTGTAAATGTAGTTGTAAAATGTATTTTTGGAGTAGTGTTTGGTTTCAATTTATTTTAGAGTCTGGAAAAATATAATTTAAAATAAAGAAAATATTATTATTTATAAATAATTACTTATAATATATAGTTTGTTTTGGATAGGAGAAAAATAATATAAAATGATAGACACATTTACCAACAATAAATATATAAATTTAAAATATAAAGAAGTTAATTTTAAAAAATTTATTTATTACAAAAATTACAAAATTATTAAATATTTTTTTATGTTAATTATAATATTAAATTTTTTATTAATATAAAAAATATTTTACTATTTTTTAAATAAAGAAATTTATAATTACTTAATTATGAGATGTCTCGCCAACTTAATTATGGAATGCAATATGAATAATGCAAAATAAAATGAATATAATACAATGATAAAATAAAGATGTGAATTCTTAATGATCAACTTTTATTTATAATTAATTTTTTTATTAATTTAGTTTTAAGTCACTAATTTCTACATAAGTTTATTCTGAAGTCACTCTCATATGATTTAACCTCTTAGCACTATTAAATTTTGTTCAAATTACATGGTACTGACTCGTTCCCACTCAACACATGGGTTAGAAATTCTATCCTTGACTTAGACCAATTTCAAGTGACTTCTCCTGCCACATAATGGGTGTCATGGTATGACAAAGTAAATCCGGATACCTAATCTTTAACTCTTCTTCTTATGGAAGATTATATCTCATAAGAGCGGACAGTCTTATTTCTGTGATTAGCTTCCTTTTCGCTTCCAGTATGATAGCGTGCTTTCTAGTGAGAAAAGAAAATGGATGGGAGGCCGGGTGCAAGCCTTCCCTTCCCTCAGGTTCGGAGTCCCGACTCAACCGCCAACTTTCCGTCCAAAATAGTAGGGCAATATTATATACGTGATAGCAAGGAAGGCTCAACAGGCACAGGGTCAAAAAGGATGGCCCGGATGGAGGTCCGGTGATGAAGGAAGAGTTCCGCCCCATCCTATTCTAAGAAAGTGGGGGAGTTCCAGCGGGAAATAATGTGATTGTCCTTCACCCACAGCCAGTGAAATTGAAATTGCAATATTTTTAAAATCCGTAATTTGTAAGTTAAAAAAACAAATATAAATAAACTAAAATTTAGATAATAGGCATTTGAATAAATCATTTAGGAATAAAAGAATTATAAGGATTAGCAGTTTTAGAATTTCCTAAAAATAATTATTTAAAATTGCAATATTTTATTCTTAATTTTTTTTTTTTTTTTTTTAAATTCAATTTCCTTCCTTAAAACAAAAAAAAAACCTCTCTCACAACTAATTTATGATCTTAAAAAAATTAACTTAAAAAATACCTTAAAATTACACATTTTTATGTTGTAAGGCGTCATTATTTGAAAACAACTCTCCTACCTGCCCATGTGTACTATTGCTGATCGTCATATCTATTGTTAGACGATTGAAGAGTGCACAGCCATAGATTAAAATACAGCTAAAAAAAATGAAACATAACTAAAACCTTAATATTTATAACTAAAACCTTAATATTCATCCTCCTTTCTGACCTAATTTCCGCATTTGCTGTAGAGAAGGGGCAGCTGGAACAAATCCTTTGTTGCAGGATGAGCGGCAGATCCTTTGCTAGAGGAGGAACGACAACTTGGTAGTTATTACTTAGTTGCAGGTAGTTTTGAGATTTTCTTTTAAATGTGTTTCTTTCAATCATCCTGCATCTATCTCTTCCGTTCCAATGATTTGTTCCAGTGAAAAATTGAAGAATTTGTTTCAGTGAAGAAAGATGTTGCGTCTGCTGCATCTGAGTGTTGCTAAAGTGAAGTGAACTTCTGCTGCATGTCAAGGCTGCTGTTTAACTCTGCCACTCCAACACTTGTTGAACTCCGCCACTCCGAGACAGAGGTGAGCAGTTGGAGCTCATCTCACTGTCGAATCTATTTGAGCCAATGTTGATTGGAATCTCTTATTTTTCTTTAATGCTCCTTAACTATGCAATTTTACATTTGAAAAAGAAAAAAAACATCATTCCACAGTGGGTTTGTGCTTTGAATTTTGAGTGTCCTTATCTTCAACACCTGGTTTCCAAGCTGCACCTTGACACCGAACTCAGGGAAATGCCCCTTGTCACTTGGAAGAAAATCGTGAGCTTCAATAACATTCACCCTCACATACCACAACTTCGGAGAGACATATACCTTGGATCGAATGTTTACCAATCCATCATTGTGCATTGCAGCTGCATCTGAATGCCATGCTTCTGGAAATGCCTCATCAGCCTATGTACCCATGCATACAGCCAGCATGAGTTCGCCCTTGATCTTAGAATCCCATTTATTGTCCTCCATCTTATACCACTAAGTTACCAAGGGATTGTCAGGAGGCACTCGGGTAGGTATTTGTTTCTTCCTTCGCTTTTTCATAAGACTTTGCCTACTTGGTGTTTAACCCAGCCTTTAGAAAACATAGCCTAATTGTAGGATCAAATGTTTACCAATTCATTGTTGTGCATTGCACCTGCATCTGAATGCCATGCTTCTGCAAATGCCTCATTAGCTTGTGTACCTATCCATACTACCAACATGAGTTCGCCCCTGATCTTAGAATCCCATTTCTTGTCCTCCAGCTTATACCACTGAGGTGCCAGGGGACTGCCAGGAGGCACTCGGGTAGGTATCTCATTGAGGTAAAAAATGACACGTCCGATGAAATCGTCCTTGACAAATTCCTTGTCCTTCACTACTACCTCAACAAATGAAGATTGCACCCTATCCTTGGAGAAAGCAAACACCTGATTCCATTCTAGATTTGGATTTTTCTCAAAATGTTTGGTAGTGCCCTTGTAGTTCCCAAGCCTGACTTCCACATAAGGGTTACAACTTCCAGTGATATCCATGGCTTGCAGACCCTTTTCTTTCACCACTTTAACATAGAGATGATGCATCTGTTCCACCAAATCATAGGTGCTGGCTCTCTCAGAATTGCTGACCCATCCACCAACACTCCTCACTCTCCTGTCTCCCAGAGGTGGGGAGGTTTCCTTCAATGTATAATCTAAAGGCTGGGAAGAAACATTATGCATTATCACAGGCCTTGGTCCAAGCCTGTTCTCTTCAACAATAAACTTTCCTGGTTGTCATGTGGTCTATTGTTTATGGATATGTTGCTTGGATTCAGTGTTCATCTCCAACATTGGCTTCTCCTTCTTCTCTTGCTTCTCTTCATTCATCTCTTTTTCGTGACTTTGCCCATTCTCAACACCTGGTTGTGTGTTTGAATTTCAACCCACCAGTTTTATGCAGGATTCTATGAAAATTTAATAATACTACTTTCATAATGTATATGAGAGAATGTATATTCATGATAACTCACAATACATAGGTGCTGGCTCTCTCAGACTTTCTATTTTGTTTCTTCCATCGTTGTTTCTTGTCCTCTAGCTTATACCACTGTATCTTGAGTATATCTGTCAAAATTAAACTTTATCATACCTTAATGTTGGCCTTGAAATCATGTGATGCATCCTTCCAATTTCTTTTTATTTTACTCTTACTGTTGGGTGGAATACAATAAATTACACCACTATGAAAAAATACAAATATGTGATTAAGGATACCAACTATTGAACATACATAAACACAAGAAGTTGGAGAGTTGGAAAAAGGAAAGGAATTTCTTTTATCAATGATGATTCAACAGAATTTGCAAATATAGAAAATGGAAACATAGATGCAACAAATACTGGAGGAAAGAGAGGAAACAGGAGGTACAATGCCTTCTACATCCCAAGTAAGAAATGATGCAACAAAGTATTTAACAAAACATTATCATCTTTCAGTTTAAAGAATGAAGAAATTGATAAACTAAAGAAATCTACCGAAAAATCTAAGCAAGAGAAACTTATATTAGATAACGCTTTGGTTATTGAACTTCAAAGGACCTCCACGTTACAAAAAAAAACTTGAATGGCATGAATTTCAAGCTGACATTGTTCAATGTATTATTCAAGCTAAAGGATTTCAGTGGATAATTTGTTACTGTGATGTATACTTTTTTCCGTAAATAATAAATCATCCATTCTATTGAATAAGAAAGTAGTATTGAACGAAATCATATAGCATATATCCTTATATAGATAGTAGATGACAAAAATCTATAACTCTCTACAATAGTAACAATGACTATGAGAGCTAGAAACAAATAAGATGGAACCAACATTTTCAATATTACACTAAATATCTAGTAGTGTTCTCTAATAATAGGAAAAAAAAAAAATCCTACATACTTGTTAAGTGTACTAAGTATAAGACAATTCTTTATTCCAAAAAGTATGTCTGAAACATAACAACAAATATTGAAATTTGGTTGAATGGTAGATGGAACCATGTGGCGCTAGTTGTTGTAGTAGTCTAAATTCACTTATGAGTCTCATTTAGGATCTCTTGTTGATGACTGTGATGTTCACGAGAAAAAGGGTGATCTAAGGCAATAGAAAGATGTATGATGTTTAAGATTTGATGGTCCATCCTTCAAAAAAAATGAAACCAACTTTTTTACTGATAACCCTCTTAGAAAGATAATTTTCTTGTTTGTTCCACTCAATGTGGATATGGTGAAAGGTAAGAGAGTGAAATTGTTTTTTAGAGCATAAATTATGTCCATCTAGTGGCCCAAGATTAAAACCTGTGGATTTTGTTTCTTGGGATTCACCATATAAAAGACCAACTGGATAGAAACTGTGACTCTGAGGAAAATAAAATGTACGAGAATATTTGTGCAAAGGGGTTCTCAAAAAGCCTTAGAAGAACCCAATAACCTACGAGAGGATGAAGTTGGGATCAATGGATAGATTCAGAAAAAATTGTTTGTTCCTTACCTTCCGTTTGCCACAGGAAATGAAGATGTATTGTGATTTTTAAGGTCCCATCTTGTGATCTCATTAGAGCATACAAGAAGCAAACGAGGAAAAGGGACCAAATTCCAGCAAATCAAGATAATATAAAACATCCAAGCATAAAGAACTGGAGAAAGTACACTGGAAGACGATGTGATAAATTGTCTCAGACCCATTTAGACATAAACTACATATATTCAGGTCATGAAAGCCCCTGTGTATCAAGTTGTTCCATGTGAGAATGAAATTTTCCAAGACAAGCCATATAAAGCACTTAATTTTCAACAGAAGAGGCTAGTGACAATTTTTTTTATACCACAACATATTTGTGTGAGATGAAGACAAATTGAAGATGGATTCATAGGAAAACTCAGTTATAGTCTGACCGGAGGACAAATTCTAGCATCAAACCATTGTATCTTCGTCGCTACATAAGAGAATCCCATTTGATGTGACATCTTTGTCAAAAGAGTCCCATTCTGTGGCCATAGACCACTATAGGCCCAAATCCAAGGTACTTTTCTAGACATAGGTATGCAGATCCTTTAGGTAATACACAAAGGTGTGACAAAGTTTGAAAAATCCTTTTGCATGCAGGGAAGAGATGAGTTCATGTGAGAAGAATAAGCTTGTAGACACCCCCATGAAATAAATCTTCCCAATAATATTTTTTTAACCATTTCCACACTTCTAGGGAAATTTAGAATTCTTGGGAAGGGATAACGAATCCCATTTTTCTAATTGTATGTTAGTTTTTGTCTTTTTCCAAGTCTAAAAAAAATTGAACATAACATGACAGATCTTTTTTATGATAAATTTTGAAATTTTGAAGAGAATTAACTAGTAAACCAGTGTGATATCTATTATTTATTTAAACAATATTATTCTACCCATAGTGAGAGCCATCTATAGCACCAATTTTTAATCCTTTTTTCAATCCTCTTTATGATCCATGAGTAGTCTTGTGGATGGTAACAATTTGACTTAAGGGGAAAACCAAAATAGGTGAATCCATTATAATACCATGTAAAACTAAGGAGTAATTCTTGGATTGAATTGATTTTTGTTGATTTTAATAGACATATATAGCATTTTAAAAGCGAATGTTCATCATTGATGGTAGGTTCCTATTCCAATATTTCATATTTATGGTATTTACACATTTAAAAAGTATTCTCGAAATCTTGAAGGATTTGGTGTCTAATAATATCCACTACCTTAATAACTCCTCCATCATTTAATAAAGAGTGAATATTATTATAGGTATGATATATTTAAGTTTGTGTCCTTCCTCCCTTACACATAATTTTGAGTGTGAATTGTTATAGGTGTATATTAATTGCTAATTAATTTCAAGGCAGGGGCATGGGAATTTGTTACTTTCATATTTTTTATTTATACAAATTTCTTTCATGAATGCTCAAATTTTAGGAAAACAATCCACCACTAAGTTATGTGTCCTTAACAGCTGAAAAAATTGCACTACTAAGTTACATGTATTTAAGATGAAAAAAATAGTTGAATTCAAATTATGTCACTAAATCCATTGTTATTTGAATTACTTATTTTAAATTTTATTTTGAGACTTGACTGAAAATAAAGGCTAGAATTTGGTCGCAGAGGAATAGCCACCAACAAATGATAAATTGCCAAACCTTATTACGGAAGAGAGATGTAAAACCCCAGAGTGTGAAAGTGAGATTTGGGAATAGCCAAGAGATGTAAAACCCCGAGTGTGAAAGTGAGGTTTGGGAATAACCGAGAGATGTAAAACCTTGAGTGTGAAAGTGAGGCTTGGGAATAGCTGTGACATTCACATCTGCAACATGATTTTCACACATGCAACCAAACCAGTTAGAGTTATTAAAATAGAAAGAAAGAGTATATATTCTTGGTCTATACTTTCCAAAATTTAAGCTTGAGTTGGTTAATTAGTTAGTTTAGGGCAATTGGAGGCATTATTCCAAAATATTATTCTAGAAAAGTGCTTTGGTATCTTAAATGATTCCAATAGAGGAATATTAATAATAATTACATTTTCATATTAATAAGTTGAAGAAGATATTCTTTTTCTATTTTTTTGTACAAGGTTCTTTCTAACACCATCAACATTTTTATCATTTAGTTTTTTATATTCAACATAATCATTAGTTTTAACTTAACTAAGATTTACCTACAAATGATCCATAATTCTTATATATTAAAATTTAGATTAATTTACAAAAACTAACTTTTCAAGCAATAACTATAGCTTCATCCATGATTTTCAGAAAAACCTTTAGTTTTACATATAGTCGTATTTTTTTCAGTCACACAAACATTATTTTTTAAGTTACATTTACCCAATAATGATCCATTTCGGCTCTCTTTAACTTCTCATGTAGTTAAATTGAAGAAGATATTATTTTTCTATGTTTTGTACAAGATTCTTTCTAACACCATCAACATTTTTATCATTTAGTTTTTTATATTCAACATAATCAGTAGGTTTAACTTAACTAAGATTTACCTACAAATAATCCATAATTTTTATATATTAAAATTTAGATTAATTTACAAAAGCTAACTTTTCAACCAATAACTATAGCTTCATCCATGATTTTGAGAAAAAACCTTTAGTTTTACATATAGCCATATTTTTTTCAGTCACACAATCATTATTTTTGAACTTACATTTACCTAATAATGATCCATTTCGACTCTCTTTAACTTCTCATGTAGTTCTATAAGGAATCATAATTATACATCTAACTCAAAACCACATATAAACAATTTTAATTATTCTTTTATCTTTGTTTTTAGAAAATGACAACAAACCTTACTGAGAATGTTATTTACACAATGCTCTCGAGGAAAATTCATATTCAACCATTTCTACAAATCGTTGAACATGAACGTATTACATCAATGAAAATTTCAACAGTACGATATCGCACCGCCATCTCTGATGGCACACATATGAAGCACCTTATGCTTCCAATAACTTTCAGTGACCTTGTTGAAACAAGCTTGCTTCAAAAAGATTCAATTATACATGTTAAAAATTGGACTACTTCAACTATTGGTCCATCAATGTAAGTTTGTTACAAAATTCTTATTTAAACTTTACATATTTCCTTCATATGACTTTGAACTCTAACAATTGCTCTTATTACTATCATTTACCATGTAGGTCTATAACGCTACTAGACTTTGAAATTTGTACTACATCTACACCATTATTTGGTATTCCAAAAAATCTGAGTATCCTGATCACTTCTCAAGAAGATCCATCGTCATCGAACCAAAAACCTTCGTCGAAAAGGCAATGTACCCTTTCTGACATTCCTACTGCATTCATTACACCAGTGGGAAATTTTGTTAAATGCTACATCTACCATAGATCATGTTTCCAACGAAAAAGATCCAACCCAACAGTGCATTTCAATATAAAATCAATCATTGATATCAGAACAACAAACATGAACTCCATTGTTGATGTTCTTGGTATTGTTACTAGCATTTCCAATCCATGAACCATACATAGAAAAGACGGCTCAGAAGTTACGAAACAAACAGTAAATCTTCAAGACATGTCTGGATATAACATGGATGTAACATTCTGGGGAGGTAATTTTGATGGAGTATCGAAAGAAATTTCCAGCTTATGTGCTATAGGAAATAATCCCATCATAGCAATCAAGTCTGCTCGTGTTGCTAAATTTAATGGAAAAAGTGTCAGTACTACAACAAGATCAATTATTCTTGTAGATCCTGACATCAAAGAGGCTAATATCCTAAAGTCATGGTTTAGAAAAGAAGGTTCCACTACAATTTCACCTTATTTTGGCCATCAACCCAAAAAAATAACGATTGCGAATATTTACAATATCGAGTCCTCAGATATACCTGCATTCTACCAAGTCAAGGGAACAATAACAAAAGTATGGATGGACAATTTTTACTACCTATCATGCCCATCTATTGTTGATAAGAAAAAATGCATGAAGAAACTTATTCCAAAGAATGCAAGCACATGGTATTGCCCTAAATGCAACACCGAAGTAACTAACTGTGATTACAGATACTTACTAAAGATAGATGTACAGGATCACACTGGTCAATTGCTTTCAATAGTTGCTTTCGAAGACGCATCATCTACAATTCTTGGAGTTAATGCAAAGGCTTCTATTTGTTATCTAAGGATCCTGATGTAATAAAGGAAATTGTCTCCAAAGCACTCTGGACGGATCACATCTTCACACTATCAGTGAAGACAGAAACATTTAGAGACATACCACGCTTGAAATGTGTTATCATCAGAGAAGAGAGCTTGCAATTCTCAACAGAATGCAACAACATCCTTCAAGAAATCAATAAAATCTCAATATCATAGATAAATATGATTACAAGTACTTTTGTGTTATTCCTAATTTCTATTATTTTATTTTCAAAATACATTTATAAGCCATATTATTTTATATGCCTTTCCAAATATATCTCTTATTCTTTACTCATATGCTTTCCAACAAAACATCTAATTGTATGTAATTTTATTTAAGGTAATTCACATTAATTTAACTTTTTCCCTGTTAACAAATCAACCAACTTTACACATTACATATCCAATTACATTCATGTACATCTCTAAAATACTTAAATATAATCTCAAACATATTGTTATAAACACGTTACACATCTTATTATCTTCCTCTATAGCTACAAATTACTAAAACTTACTTTCAAACACATTGTTCTAATAATATATTAACAAAAATAAATTGTAAACTTCAATTTCTTTTTCCCCTTCCATACAATAACATGGTTGTTGTCTTTCCAACTAACAATGTCACTCCATCTCTCTTTCGTGTAGGTGCATTAACTTTTCAAAATGAACCAAATTTACACATTACATATCCAATTACATTCACGTACATCTCTAAAATACTTAAATACAATCTCAAACATATTGTTATCAACACGTTACACATCTTATTATCTTCCTCTATAGCTACAAATTACTAAAACTTACTTTCAAACACATTGTTCTAATAATATATTAACAAAACTAATTGTAAACTTCAATTTCTTTTTTCCTCTTCCATACAATAACATGGTTGTTGTCTTTCCAACTAACATTGTCACTCCATCTCTCTTTCGTGTAGGTGCACTAACTTGTCGAAATGTCTACTACTTCTAATGCTGAACGCGCGTGAAGATACTATGCAGCAAATAAAGAACAAATAAATGCACGTCAACGTGAAGCTTATCATGCTAAAAAAGCCCTCAAAGATTCCCAAACAAACAAAAGGCAAAAGAAAACTCAAAATTCAACGTCAAGAACATACGATGGAAATTCATAATTTCCATCAAACAATTCTCACTCCGAAAACAATTCTCTTTCCCAATTTTCAAGTCGACCATCTTCTCATCAAACCACTCTACCAAATTCATCCAAAGCTCATTCGCCACCACCCTCCATTCCACATGCTTTCAACAAAGTTTATAATAATGATGCTCAAACAAATTCATCCATAACTCATTCAACCCCTCCCTCCATTACACATGCTTTCAACAACGTTCATACTAATGATGCACAACATGAATTCCGTGCAAGAATTGATAGGCTTGCACATAAATCACCATGCTCCATTTGTCTTGAATCCTATCCTGGAATCCATATCTGCATGTCGAACCAAATCTATTGTTGCTACAGATGCATGTCTGAAAAAAAATTCATCGTTTCTCATTATCAAACAACATGGACCCTAGTCCTCAACCACTTGTCTGGATGCTCTTTCACAAATAGAAGAAATTCTTATTGCTAGTGTTAACCCTATCCTCCAAGTAACACATGCACGTGGTGGCCAATATAAATAAATTGGCCACACAATTTGCTTTCCACAAGACATTACAGAAATAACATGCATGTTGCCACGACGTGTTGAAGACTTGGATATTTTAATCGCTACTCGTCAAAGTAATGACCATCAAGCTTATGATTGCATTGTAAGTAGACATCAAGTTCTCGCCACATTAGACTAAAAATTGACAAATGATCCTTACTATAGGAATGCTCGCGTTGATAACAATGCACTAGCATCCTTACCAGAACTCCCAACCGATATCTCCTCATCCCTTCACCATTCCAATACTAGAGATCCAACTAATCAACTGTCAATCGAAACACCAATTTTCCCCACTAAATATTTCGTAAACCAATACCCACACCATACATCATCATTCATTCCCACTATTCCTAATAGAAATACATAAATCCAAGAAATACAGCATTATTTACATGCATACAACCACCATTCTGCTACTACAATCGAATGGCCGCCAATAAGCCTATCCCCAATAAATGAATACAACACTAAAGGTATCCTCTCTGTGGCTTTCCCAACCCTATTCCCCACAGGAGCTGCACTACCTAATCAACCAAGAATAAAGACAATGCAGTTACATGAATACGCACTTCATCTTCTGCATTACCATGATAACAGATTTGGCAAGCACCCTCGCTTTCGCTACTACATATACAATCTGATGACGCATCATCACAGTCAAGCAACAGCATCCTTCTTTGTAAAAAAAAATCGAAGATGGCTTCCCAACATCAATCCATGAATTGAACATCTGATTACAACAATTTCCAGATGGAAAATTGGCAGAACAAGTGATGCGCTTTTGTAGCTCTCTACGTGCCACAATTTCTTTTTGGCACAAAGCTAAAAATGAACTGACATACATGATATCTCAACTCGGCTGCCCAATGTTCTTCTTCAAATTAAGTGTAGTTGATACAAAATGGCCTAATCTTCATGCAATCATGCAAGAAATTCCACCTACTGATGTTGCAAAACAACACAAATGGAGGAATGATAACATTATCTCTAACCCCCACTTAACATCACTATATATGCGCCACAGATTCACAATATTTCGTGAACTTATCTTGGAGAAACACTTGCAAACAAAAGACTACTGGTACAGGTATGCAATCTACCACATTACTTTCATAATTCTCTATAAATCAAACTCCATCTAATTCAAAATTTTCTAACAAAAAAACATCCTTCGCAAGTATGAATGGCAACATAGAGGATCAACGCACATCTATGGCTTCCTATGGATACAAAATTCACCTAATACGGAAACTCTTAATTGGGATAACATAGAAGCAGTTGATAGTACTAAACAATTCTTCGACAAATACATATCAGCTTGGAACCCTCGGCTTTCTACAATTTATAACCAATCAATTTCTCAAACAAATTTAGAAGACCCTTGCTTATTGTCCACGTCAGATATTCTCAGAAACAATCCTTTTAATGATTATGTCCAACTTATCAATTACATTGAGATACACACAAAATGCACTGAAAACACATGCCTCAGAAAAAAAGGCTCCTCATTCGAATGTGATATAAAGCACCTTGGGAATTACATGCACATTCCTCCTTGTTCATTGACTCCAATGGCCAAAAGACATACACTCTCGCTCGCAATGATGATCGACTAAATACCCATAACCCTACCATCCTATCTATCTGGCATGCAAATTTTGATTGCCAACCAGTTCTCTCAATCCATGCCGTTCAGAAATGTATTGCGAATTATGCATCCAAAGTAGAAAAAAAAACTGAAACATTCCATGACATGCTACGTAGAATTGTACTCACTTCACCTAATGTTGACCCAGTAACATCTGCATTTCGAAAATTCCTTGCAGAAACTCTTGTTGATTGTGACATAGGAGCACAAGAAACCTGTCATATGGTACAGAAATTACCATTAACGTTGTGTAGTCGCTCCTTCCTCCCTTTAAATGTAAGCCAACAAATCTATATGTGCCTTCCAGAGAAGAACACCACCACTCCTCCATCACCACACTTCATAGATACATACATCCATTGACCATCTGCCTTAGAATCCACATCACTTATAGAAATAGCAAGATCGTGGTCATATGATCCCCATCGTAAGACAAAAAAAATGGAAACAAAGACCCAAACAAGCAATTCTTCATATCATATCACGTTATTCCTCATTACCATCCACAACTGAATCTTCTTATGCTGACTTCTGTAGAGTTGAACTTATGCTTTACAAACCATTTCTCCATATTTCCAGTGACATAGGAAATTCTGCTGAAGAATTTACCAGAAATTGGCAAGCATTTCGTCCATTCTACAAACCTTGGCATCAACACTGTACACTATCAGATATCGATCCTCCTGCAAATGATAACACAACTATTCATGAATTCAATCCTCCATAAACCATGGACCTAAACGAATGGGAATTACTCTCTCAGTTGTACCCTACAAATGAATTGCTCATAATTGACATTCAAATGCTTGGTCTTCGTGGTTTTGATGACAACCATAACTGGAATCATACCACTATCCCATTGCATCTCCATGAAATAGGCACACAATTCATTGAGAATAATCACTCTGTCCATCGCATTATTCAAACAAATAAAGATACTCTAACGCACCTTAACTCATTATCTCCAATGCAAAAAAAAGCTCTGAATATTATTTGTACTCACTCTAGTAAGAAGGATATCTTACCTCCTCTGTGAATGATAATACAAGGCACTGCTGGAACTGGAAAATCCCTTCTTATAAATTGCATCAGAGAAATTCTCATAGCACTTGCCGGCTCAGAACCTTCACCAATCATGCTCCTAGCCCCTACAGGTGTTGCAGCATTCAACATACAAGCATCAACAATCCATGCCGCCCTCCACCTTCGAATAAAAGATCTTACACCATTAGAAGGCAATGCTCTTGTAAAATTTCAAGAGGAACTTAAGCATATTAGGTACATACTAATCGATGAAATGAGCTTCATTGGACCTAAGCTTCTTAACCAGGTTGATGAACGACTTCAAGAGGCATTTCCATTAAAGAGAAACTTTCCATTCGACGGTTGTTCCATTATATTAGTTGGTGATCTTGGCTAGTTAACACTTGTCAAAGACATACCACTATATGCAGGGACAAGTCATGGAACCGCATTGTGGAACACATTCACAACAATCATCATATTGGACAAAATATTTCGTCAACAAGGTCAGAAAAATGCTCAAGTTACTTTCAGAAACATCCTCCAAAACATTAGAAGTGCAAATCCAACAATTGACGAGTACAACATCCTTATGACGCGAACAGACTCTTTCTTGTTTGAAGATGAAATACATTTTTTTCCATGATTCTATACATCTATTTCCAACAAATGCTCAAACGTTGGATTATAACAAGAAAATGATAAAATATTTAAACACTCCAGTTGCAAGATCAATCACAGAAGACGACAACGCAAATTCTACATTCTCTTCAGACGACGAGCAACTGGAGCGAATTGTCTACCTCTGCAAAGGGAAAATAGTAATGTTGACTTCTAACCTTTGGGTTTTAGCAGGGCTTGTTAATGGTTCCCTCGGGGAAATCATATCCATCTTCTACAAAGAATCAACTTCACCTCCACAACTTCCAACATTTGTTGTCGTTGAATTTCCAAAATACATCAGGCATGCTTGGAATGAAACAAATTCCACTCACTTGCCGATTCTAGCAATAAAAAGAAACGGTCGTACGCAAATTCCACTAAAAATGGCTTGGGCATTAACTATACATAAATCTCAAGGTATGACTCTGCCAAAAGCAATGATAGACATTGGAAAAACTAAACGACAAGGCCTCACAGTCACAGCAATTTCAAGAGTCCCTTCACTACAGAATCTCTGAATTTGCCCTGCATTCAGTTTCGATCGTTTCATGAAAATGAAAGACAACAAAAATATTGATTGCAGAAAACAAGCAGAAGAACTTCTCCATTCAATGTCTCCTACAGACGACCAACTCCATTCCATATGTTAACTTCTCCAAAAGGTTTCCACATATCATCAACTCCATAATATTTTCATCACGTATCATTTCTACCTATTAACAATAACTTAATTTACTCATTATTAATACATGGTTTAAAATATTAAATTCATTATATAATTCTTAACTATTTCCTTCTAACATTTTCTATCTTTTGAAACAGAACACATGGACTCAAAGATATCACAGCTACAGAGCCACTGCATTCCATATATAACATCTCCTAAAGGTTTCCAAATATTATCAACTCCAAAATATTTTAATCACACATCATTTCTACCTACTAACAATAACGTGATTTACTCATTATTAATAAATGGTTCAAAATATACATTCTTGGTATAATGCTTAACTATTTGCATCTAACATTTTATTTGTTTTGAAACAGAAAACATGGACTCCCAGATATCACAACAACAAAACTACAATGCATAAATAGATACAACAATTCATTCATTGCAGGAGATACAAAAAAGATTCCTGCCGGTGCCAAATCCAAATGTGCCGCTATACAGACTACGACCAACTATAGATTTGTTACTTTAAATAAAATCTACTATAAAACGTATGATCCACATACATGAACGAGATAAATTGAGAAAAGCAAGAGCATAATGGCAATCCAGAAATAGGCACCCACAATTCAGAATAAATCTCCAATGGTGTTCAGTTTGCCATCGATCGACCTGCATCTATGATTGAACGTTTCCAATTACCCATATTATAGGTAACTTCAATTTCAATCAATATAATTTCTTTATGATAGAATTCACACAAAACGTCATTGTAGTCAACTTGAACAAGTTAATTTCCATTTAAAATATATATATATATATATATATATATATATATATATATATATATATATATATATATATATATATATTCTTCTAATTTTTCAAAAAAAAAATTCTCTTTGCAAGTTGCTTATTACATCGGCATATCTCCTAACTCTTCACCAAGCTAAGGATCAATCATTTTGTTCATGATACACTTGTAATATTTTACAAAATTTAACAATTTCATTGCAAAATACTAACATGCAATGTACATTTCAACAATTGCACACTCTTCAAAATTATATTTCAAACATTGTACATTCTTAAAATGTCACATAATAGAAATCAATTGCCATCAACTAACCTTTCCATTACATCTTTTACTTATTTTAACAATATAACTATGTATTCTCTTCAGTTTCATATTATTATAATATTATAACTCCTACTAAATATAATAACTTCAATAATTCATTTCAATATTTTTACATTTCAATAATTCACAAAAAATATTGTTTTAAAAATCCACAATATCTTCGACAAATTCTACCATAACTTTCTTTTCAAATATGAAAATGCAATGTCTATTTCAAACATTATACATTCCATATACATATCTCCAATGAAATATATATATATAACGACACATCAAATTAATTACATCTCATCTCTTTCTAGCATCTTCCTTACGGGCGTTTCCTTTGCAACATTAGGTGCAATTGCTAGTTGTATGTTTTTTAGTCACTCAATTTTAACCAAAAGAGTTGTAAATAAAAAAATTTAGTTTTGTATTACTTAATAAAAAAACAAATAAATAATGCTCTAATTATATTAAAGCAAACCTTTTAAAATCTTTAAATAAGGAATGTTGTTAAGATGGATCCCTCATGTGAGTAGTTTTGTTATAAATCATCCATAATTTCATGTGAGCAGTTTTGCTATAATTTATCCATAATTTCATTGATTCATTGAACAATGATTTTCTTATCCGCCTCTCTTTTATTGTAATGTTATTAAAGTTAAAAATATAATCACCATAATTTCATTGATTCATTGAACTATGATTTTTCTTTTTCTTTTTTTAATGTAACGTTATTGACATTAAAAATATAATCTCGGACGACATGACTATGTTTCGCCTTGTCCTTATTTAATTTTTAAAATATTTATGTTTACTTTAATGTATTTATGTTTTCAGTTGGCTAGGGAAATTGCCCTCTGGTCACCCAGATCCAAGGAAAAAGCACATAAATGTTTTTTTTTTCCACAAAAAAAAAATCGAACTTTTTATAAATATATAAAAAAATTTACATCGTAAATGCCCCAACATTTGATATGAGAGCATCGCCCTATGATAAATAGGGTCTAGGTAGAAAAAAACACCTCCATAAAGGACAGAGGAACAAAAAACAACAATTGCACAAAAGAGACCTCCTAAAGAAAAAGGAGAGGACAACAAGGCAGCGAGTATCAACAAAAACCGCATATCAGCCATAATAACTAGAAGGGCCTCCAAGAATGGAGAAACACCCTACACATAAGTTAGAAGGGCCTCTCAAAAGAGAAAACATCCCTAGATAAAGAGTCCCATATCAGGAGGATAGGTATTCACAAAAAATATACATAACTGTTTACAAAAATAGTTTGATTTTAGTAATTATGATACAAAAAACCTTCAGGAGATTTATCATGGCTAGAGAAAAAGAAACATAATGTCAAGTGCAGGAAAAACAACATCAATCATTATGGTCTAGTGTGCGACACACAAACAACCAAACCATATTTATCCTCTATATTCCACGAGCCCGAAGCAATTTGAAGACCGATCTTAGACAAATTGTCAGTCATCCCGTTGCGCTCCCTGTAGTTATGGCATACATAAATGAAAATGAAATGAGATTTTAGAGCCTGTATTTATTCAATTATATGAAGCAATGAAATTTTGAGACATCTCTGAGAGTTGTTAAACCAGTTTATAACATTTAGTGAATCCTGAAAGATTTGAATGGACTCAATGTGTAGATGAATAAGCCAACATAGGAGGAGTTTTAACGGTTGAAGTTCAGCAAAATTATTCGATCCTTCACCAAGACCCATCACAACAGCCAAAGAGATATTCTGATTCATGTGAATAATCATCCCAGCATCACAGGAGCCATTGGCTGCCGCCCCATCAATGTATGCCCAAGGGATCGAATGATCAATAAGTTCATGTTGAACCCTTCGGGAATATTAGGGAGATTTTCAGGGGGCAAAGAGGAGATAATGGGCGCACACTCAGCTGCTACATGATCAGGCAGAGTAGTAATCTCCTTGAACACACTTTTGTTTCTAGAGAGCCATATACCCCGAGAGAGAATGAGAGGCATACTTCTGTGGGCTTGATCATTACAGTTATTCCACCAACTATTCCACGCATCCACACAATTATTCCCACTCCAAGAAGCACTAGTGTTGCACAGGAACCGAGTGTGATCCAAAACTTTCCTTAAGAAGGGATATGAGAGGAAAATATGATCAGTAGTTTCTATAGGATGCACTAGAAGAAAATTTTGTTTTTGTCAAGCCACCTAGTTTCCATAAAGTCTTATACCACCAATCCACCTACCCCTTCTCATTCAATTTTATAATTTGAGCATACCCATCCTTTGGAGAGTAGAAGCCAGATTTGGAATGTATCTAGCATAGGTAATATTCACAATCTTTTATATGTGCACCAGTACGCTCCAGCTTTGTGATAAAGTCCTTCCATCCTTGTTTCCACTGGTCATAAATACCCAGATCATCAACATCTCTCTAGGCCTGAGACCAAACCATAATTCCCACCAGGTCACTTGTATGATTCACTGTTTTGAGGCCTTTAATATGAAGAGCATCCAATAAACCTTTTGAAAGAGAAAACCTGATGTTGCAGCCCACGCAGAGGTCCAGGCCAATGCGACACCTCTCCCTGTTACAAATTTTCCAAGCCAACCCTTCTTTTAGTGCTAGAGTGGCCTTCCATATAGAGGAGACTTTGTAAGTATATTTTTCCAGCATGTGAAACTAGTCATCAACCGGCATGGGATCAATATATTTCCTTCTCACCACAGAAATCCAAAGGTTATTAGCAGTTAGGACTCGCCAGCCCTATTTAGCTGCCAGCGAAGTAGAAAAATATTGAAGGTTTTGATGCTCCAACCACCCCATTATTTGGGTTTTGCAATTTTATCCCAAGCCAACCAAGGGAGGGTCTATTTGGTCTCTTTACCAATCCAGAGGAAATTGCTGCAAATACTTCTGATTTTGTTAAGAATTCCAATAGGAACCCAAGCAAGTGAAATCCATTACACAGGGATAGCCATAAGCAAAGATTTTATAAGAAACCAACGCCTCGCTCTCTATAGCCACTTGTGGCTCTAAATATTTTCTATTTTTCAAACTTTGAAACCATCCACCACCAATCCTGATTTTGGTAGGAGTCTAGTTTGAGCGAGAGCCCTAGGTATTTAATGCGACAGCCAAAGGGGGATTGAATGAAAGGAAGGATGTTGAAATTCCAAGCCAGATCAGTCTCTTGTATCCCCTCATGAGTGAGGGTGGAATTTTGAAAATTAATTTTCATTCTGGTAGCTTTCATAAAAATATCTAGTAAAATTTTCAGGCATTGGATCTCCATCTTGTTCCCTTTGTAGAAAAGAATAATGTCATCAACAAAAAGGAGGTAAGATATAAACATATTTGTAGCCACCTCAATCCCCCCAAAGTCCCTGACCCTCCTAGCCTAATGAAGTAGTTAACTAAGGCCTTTAGCCGCAAGGAGAAACAACAAGGGGGAAAGAGGGAACCCTTGTCTCAAACCTCACTTATTGAGAAAGAAGGGGGAGGCAGCCCCATTTATAAGCACAACAAACGACACATTCGTGATACATATCATAATCCAGTTGATGAGATCAATGTGGAACCCTAGATGTGTAAACAGAAGTCTAAGGTAGAGCCAGTTGATCTGATCATAAGCCTTTGAGAGGTCAATCTTCACAATCATACATTTTTTTCTGGGAAAGTTTAATAATGTGAAGGGTTTCCTATGCCACACCAGTAGCTTCATGAATTTTCCTACCATCTAGGAAACCAAACTGTTCTTTAGAAATAGATTTAGATCAAATGGGTTTTAACCTGTTAGCAATAGTTTTGGAAATAACATTGTATGTACATTTACAGAGAGAAATGGGTCTAAAATCATCGAAAGATGTAGGGGAGTCCTTTTTTTGGAATGAGTGCCAGGAACATTGTCTTGAGGGCTTCATGGATATGTCCACGAGATCTAGATTCTTCCATAATTTTCATGATGGTGTCCGCCATCAAACCAAAGAAATTTTGAAAGAATTCAATCATCCAACCATCTAGGCCAAGACTTTTTTCTTTTTGCATGGATTTGATAATGAGTTCCACCTCTTTCTTCTCTACAGGGGCCAGAAGAAAGTCATTTTCCTCCTGGTCAGCATTTCTAGGAAAAATTTGTGCAACCCATATGATTTCCCCAATCAAGACACCAGAATATTCATCATAAATATTCTTAAAGTAGGATTTTCCCAGATGGGACATATCATTAAATAATTTTTCCATGCCTCCCTCTCTGGTGGCGAGCTCACAAATAGTATTTCAGTGCTTATGACCCTTTGCATGGTTGCGAAAAAATTTATTATTCTCGTCACTTTCTTGTAACCAAATGGCACGACTCTTCAGCCTCCATATTTCTTCCTTATCCCTCAGCAGTGCCCTCCTCCTGCTTTCCAGCTCTCTTAGCCTAGCTTGAGAGTCATCATAAAAGAAACCCTCATCAATATATCCATACATATGTTCCATGGCATCAATAATGTCTTGCAGATCTTTGGAGTCGTTTTTGTCCTTTACTTTAGCCCATGAAATGGTAGCCCGCTTGATATTTTCAAAATTGTTGAAAGAGATGGCCAATTGCACGTTGCATGCAAGATCTCTTTCGTCAAAATTGTGGGCTGAAGCTATCAATTGTGCCTCATACATCTAGAACATATCTCCTCATAAATCTGTTACTGCAAAAATACCTTTTGAGGCTTGGACTGGCATGCAACCAGAGATCGGTCATTTCCGCATTTTCGGATCTCGAGCATGGGCCCGCATTCCTACAGAGAAGAGAAAGGCGTTGGAGCCTCAAAGTAAAGCATGTATGTTTGTTGGATATTGTGATGAAGTGAAAGGGTACATATTGCTTGTTATCAACATTGAAAAGCTCTTTATTGAAAGGAGTGTAAATTTTGACGAAGATATTTTGCATGCACCAGAAGATGAACTTGTTACCAAGTTTCCATCACCACTCATTGATGAGTATGCAGATGAAACTTCAGATCATAATTCTGATGAAGATGAGCCTTCGCCTGTGACACATGTTGGACGACCAGTTGTTGAACATCGATATCATACTTCCTCATGTAGTTCATAAGATTCTCGACCACCTTCAACACAAAACTGGCGTAGAATGAGTGATCTCCTTGATGATCCTGACTCTATACCTCAGTTTGAGGAAGATCCACAAGCACTCTTAGCTATGGAGCCATGCATGTCCATGCATGCATTTGATCCACATACTTATGCAGAAGCAATTGGGCATGTTGAATGGGAAGCAGTAATGGATGAGGAATATAACTCTCTCATTGAGAACCAAACTTGGGATTTGGTTCTGCTACCTTCAAATCGTAAACTTGTAAGGTTTTACCGGACCAAGAAAGTAGAAAATGGCCAAGTTAGTCCATATAAGGCACGGTTGGTAGCAAAAGGTTTCTAGTAGGTACATGGTGTTGACTATGATGAGAATTTTTCTCCAGTGGAAAAAATGGATTCCATTTGGCTAGCTCTCTCCATTGCAGTAGCAAGAGGAAGGGAGGTGCATCATATGAATGTGAAGAATGCCTATTCTTCACAGTGATTTCGAGGTGGAAATCTACATGGACTAGCCACATGGATACATGCACAATTCATCTCTGGTATGCAAACTAAAGAAGCCTCTCTATGGCCTCAAGTAGGCACCTAGAGCATGGTATGCAAAGATGGATTCCTATTTGTTATCTCAAAATTTTGTGCGTTGCAAATATGATTCCAATGTTTATTTGTTGAAGAAAATTGACTCTTTGATGATCATAGTACTCTACGTAGATGATATTTTGATAACAGGTAGTTCAACTTCTATCATTACTGAGATTAAAACTGCATTGTATAAGTGGTTTTCTATGACAAACATGGGCTTGCTAAACTTCTTCCTTGGACTGGAGATCAATCAGAGTGGCGCTGGGATTACCATTTCTCAACCAAATTATGCTAGAGATATTTTGGCACGATTTCACATGAGTGACTACAAGCCAACAACCACACCTTTCTTATCAGGGATAAAGCTTGAGAATGGAAAAGACACATAATTGGTTGATTGCACATTGTATCGTCAGCGTGTTGGAAGTCTTCTTTATCTCACTCCCTCTTGTCTTGATCTCTCATATGTTGTAGGAGCAGTTTCCAAATACATGCAGGGGCCACATGAGTTACACTGGAAAGTTTCAAAGTGCATCCTTCGATATGTCCAGGGGGGAAATCACCTATAGCATGATAAATAAACCACCTATTTTTATTCACAGTTATTTGTCAAATTTCAAGAAGAGCCAAATAGCATGACACATAAATGATAAATAAATGTGAATAAAATAAATTTGAATAACAATAAATTATTTTCTTAAAATTATATTTTTACAAATTGAAACTAATTGAGAAGTTTGACTGAATTAATAGGTGGTTAACTTCACACCCATTGCATAATAGCCACCATATTTTTAGTATAAATTTAAAATCCATTGCAAATTAGCCAATTATGAGTTATAAAATAATAGTAAGATAAAATATTGTATGGAAAATGGTAAAATATCATAACAATATAGGTTGTGATAATCAAGAATGAGGTAACATTCCATAATGATGCTAATAATGTACACAAACGTGTTTTGTGTTGCATGAACCGAATTTCACTGTGGAAAGTAAGAATTAAAATCTAAAAGTCGATTTAGTTGAGTTTGTTTCTCGTTTTACTTCATACATATATTTGTGAGCTCTCCTTTGATGGATTTGATCCACGTGGACTTTATCTATGGTCATAAATATAGGTCTAAATAAAGTGTGAGTTTTTCACATAAATAGATTTCATTGTATTTTTCACATTAATATTAAGTTGATTTTACATTGCGACATGGATGTATCAAATATTTAGCTAGTTTGTTTGTAGATAAATTTCTTCACAGTGTCCAGCATTCTTTTAGATATAATTAAGTCAGAATCTTAGATCTCTACTTAATTTCAACCAAATACAAATCTAGTAGATGTATGAATTAATGAATATAAGTACTCCCTTGAGATAGATGAATGATAATCTTTTTTCTTTGGAGAATTCCAAGCAAAAATGAAAATCCATTATTTATTTTAAAGTATTTGTAGGTTCAAAACTTATAAATACTTATAAATAGTCATTATTGTGTATAAATGGTCATTATTGTGTAAACAATTCTTAACAAAAACATGTTTATATTATTTTTTGATGTTTAAAAATTATAAAATAAATTCATGTTTGAATATTATTATTTATAATTAGTGATGTTATATTCTTCTTGAATAAGAGGTTAAAATATAATTAGTGATAGTCTATGGCCTTATGTATGGGATTAAGGCTAAATATTATTAGAAATCACATGATCTTATTAAAGTTAGTCTCAACAATACTCACAAAAAATAATACTCACAAAGAATACTAGCTTTCTTGTATATAGTATCTAAGTTAAAAAAAAAAAAAAAAAATGGCCTTGGAGTAAGACTTAAAACTACTTTCTATTGACTAAGGCTCGTTTTCCTTAGATATAAAAAAATAGATTAACATCCCAAAACTTAAAGAAATTTGATAAGAAGAAAAATATACCACTAATAGATTATTTTACGTCGCCTTAAATAATAATGAAAAAACATAAATAGTTACAAATGGTGTGCAAATGCTTGGTGGTGCATTGTATAACAAAATTCCATATGAAAACAAGATCGATTTGGCAGGTCAGGAATTTTCTCATAGCATCTGGATTTAACAATGATCTTGGTTTTTTCATTGAGCGTGTGGCTAGTTTGAATGAAAGACAATTCATTTTGATTCAGGCGTCGGGTAACTCCATTCCTTTGATCTTTTCTGGTTCTTTGCAGTTTTATTTCTGCTACTACTGCTTTGGTTGGTAGTATTCATAAAAAAAATATGGTTTCAATGCAGGTGTGTTTGAAACAAAAACTAGAAAGGGAGGAGTCATGGACATGATTCATAGTGATTCTAAAGCTTTTATTTTCGGTAAGTATCAAAAACTGATTACAGAGGGCATTATTTTTCAATTTTTTTATTTCGTGTTTCAAATTTAGATATAGTAATAGATATACAAATACGAAATACACAACACTTAAGTAAATTATTGCACCCAAGGTTTTTGTCTTTGGCATGAGAGATCCATAAGAAAAAAATATAGGATTTCATAGCCAATGTAATAAAAGATCACCTTGTAAGGGAGATTTTTTGTTTTCTTTGAATTTGCTTGGTTCCTCTTTTGCAAGCATCATACATTTCTTCTTTGCCATTGTACTGCCTTCCAAGCCTTTGTGATTTTTTTTCCACATTTGTAAGGGTGTTATGTTGTTTAGACAAATCAATATTCTCTGCTCCATTCGTTTTCGAAACCTCTAGCACAATATTAATGTCTAATATGGTTTCAGGAATGCCAGAGGTACTTTTTCATGATTGACTTCATCATTTTGTGAAGTTACATTAATTAACAGTCGAAGAAGATACCTCTACAACTGGAGGTATATGTTCATGGTGAACTTCACATTCATTATATGAACACCATCCTTTGTGTTCAATGCATGGCATGTGTTATTGTCAATATACAATGCAGAGTCACCATTAAAAAGCCAGGGAATCCATATAGTTGCATCGATGTTCTTTTCTTTTGTTAAGGATTGTTGCAGCAAATCTCTTTGAGTGGCAAGCTTTCCACCTCCAAATAGTTGTTCTGCTAAAATGTTGACCATTTTTCGCATGGTAGTCTATCAAGTGCCAATCTGCCAAAGGATATCGAACCCTCTGTAATAGTAGTAAAAAAAATAGGTGCATTCTGTCTCTGGTTAATTGCAATGGATTTCGTTGATGCATAATCAAAGAGCTCTCTCTGTTCAAATGGTTCGTTGTTTAGGGCAGAATCTTACGCAAAATTTGTCACACTAGTTGTTATAACTGATCGTAATACAAATTCTTTGTAAGATGTCATGCCTTACATGTGTCGAGACAACTATTAGGCAACAGATGCCATGTAACTACTGATTTTCATGTCCACTTGTAAGGCAATGTTTTTTTGGGAATCAGTGCAAGGAGGAGCAAGATTTCAAATAAAAATTACATAGTGGCTTATGCTTTTTTCTTCTTCCTACTTGCCATGACGTTGAGACCTTTGGCTTTTCTCTTACTCCTGCTAATCTTAAAAGCATGGAACATCTTCTATATGCCCTTCATATAACACATAGATGTTTGTCTCTTGCAAGTATACTTATTATGGATCCTATGCATCTATACAATTTCTTGACATACCAAGAATGTTTCTTCCCTATATTATTGAACAACACAGTCCAATCAGTTTTTAATATAGATAGTCACATTTCTTCTCGTGACCCACAAGCGAAGTGGATCCATTCTGCATGGTTGAAATCAATTTTAACTATGGCCTCCCCACAAATCTCATTTTTTTCCTATGAGATGTGACTATATATATATATAGACAATATGGTTACTATTATTTATTTTTTTCCTTTTGAAGTTTATTCTCAGATTTGGCTGAGCTTTCCATTTCGTGTAAGACTTATTCCTCACACGTATGTGATAAAATCAAAGTAAAAAAGCAGAGTAAAATGGATAAAACTTCACATCTAACTGGCCTCACTAATTTTGTGACTGCATGGGAAAAGTACATCAATGGTTGTCTTTGAGTTACATTGTTGAAATTTGATATTGTTGTTCAATTATTTTCAATGCCACTTCAAAACATTCTTAAAATATTCTCAAAGGAAACATATCATTATGAATATATTTGTTTCGAGAGTGCTTCAAATATGATTTAATTTAATAGTTTGATTCTCTAATTGGTTGAATGTTTATGAGCTTGCATATTTCACTCATGCTATTTAGAATCATTAATGGGCTGATATATTTGATTGTATATTTTCATTAATATATATTTTATATTATATTATATTTTTATATTAAAAGTAATATTTATTAGTCAATGAAATTAATTTATGTTTTTTTTGTCGATATACATTGAAAAAATAGTAGCATAATATAATTGAAAACATTTGTATAATGCAATTGATATAAAATTTGTTAGTCAAATTTTTCTTGAATTCACCACTGCACCTTTGAAAAAAATGGAGGAATGCCATTTCTTCCTTAAAGAATCAGTGTCCAAAACCATAGTTTTCATGTGTCTTTTTCTTTTTTGAACACTCCATTTCTCCGCGGCTTGAAAGTTACAAGTTCACATTTGACGAAACTATTATTCCAAAGGTCATGTATTCAAAATAATGGAGTATTTTTTATATAGTGTAGACCAATTCCCCAGGTTCATGTTTACACTTTAATAAATTTAGATGGATTCGTTCATACATACTACACATTATTGTTCGAAATTATTTTAGAATGTCATACCTACAAGCAACTAGCCTCAAATGTTTTTAAAGGGATATGTTCAACTAAACCATTTATAGCATTCTAAAACATCTAAGCTAGATCGTTGATGGTGAGATATATATATATATATATATATATAATTAACTTTATATTTAATATATTTTTTTTTTTTTTAAGTTTTTTATATAGTATATAGTTAGTTCATGTTGAAATATTTTACTCAATAATCTAGAGCTAAATTTTTTTAATACAATAAATTTAGATGGATTCGTTCATATATACTACACATTATTGTTAGAAATTCTTTTAGAATTTCATACCTACAAGCAACTCACCTCAAATGTTTTTAAAGGGATATGTTCAACTAAACCATTTATGACATTCTAAAACATCTAAGCTAGATTGTTGATGGTGATATATATATATATATATATAATTAACTTCATATTTAATATATATATATTTTTTTTTTAGTTTTTTATATAGTATATAGTTAGCTCATATTGAGATATTTTACTCAATAATCATTGAAATATTTTTTTGGGCCTACATATACACATTAATTCAAATTATTGTAAGCTACTTGGTGTACGTTAAATTTCTATTGACTCATCTTTCTCTAACGATATATCCTTTTGATATAGGGGAGGAGTGGTCCTAATTTGAAGTAGTGAAATTGATGTTCATGTTCAAGTGCAAAACATTGAAAGCAAATTGTAATATGAAATCCTGAGAAATAATCATGGTTTCCAAACATCACAAACATTTTGAAGTTGAAACCCCACCTGAGATTGAGGTTGGATGCCTAGAGAGATGATAAAAATCTTTAAATATTGGATTAAACTTAAGGGAAGTTGAGAATGTACTGGATTAAGGTTGGTAGCTTATTTCCATGATGTTGAGGTGGATCACGATTGGTAGTTCATGTTACAAACAAGGATATATGATACATCAAACAAAGGAAGTGGAAAATGTCCATTTTTTTGAGAAAGATGTCTCGTATATAAAACCAATTCAAAAGTCATGAAAAGTGTATATTTCATATCTGCCACTATGAAAAGGTGGATAAAAAGTTAGGTTGTTTTTATCACTTCAGCTATTTTCACCTATGGAACCGTGGATTAAAAGTTAGTTTGATTTTACACTTTAACTATTTTGGAGGAGTTATTGTAAATAATTTTGATTTTTTTGTTTTTGTTTAAGATGTAGTGTTTACTTCTATTTATTTTCCTCGAGATAATATTAAACATTTTTATAGTTTCCATTTTAAAGGGTTTTTAGTTTTCTATGAATAGATTTTTTTTTAGATAGTGTTGATTTATTATCAATGTTTTACTTGTCTTTAGTTTTAGAGAAAATTTAATCCCAATTAACATTAAATTCTCAGACAATTTAATTTGATGACAATATTTTATGTTGCAACGAGGTTTAGAGTCAATAAAATTATTATTGTCAAGACTTCCTTATCAGTCTCAAGCTTTCAATTTTGGGAGACTTAGGTGTAGTTCATTGTTTGGTGTGATTTTACATACTATAATTCAAGGGAAATTATCACTATTTTTTCATGATAAGTTCTTGATGTGTTGATTGTTATTAGGTGTTCATTTTTATAGGTTATTTTTCATTTACCTTAGTATACGCATAAAATTAATCAACACTTTTTCTTGACATAAGATTACAAAAGGTTATTGGAACTCTCCATTTAGTTGTGGTGGGAAAAAAATGACTTGAAATGTCCAAGTCAACAAATCAATGGGACATGACCATATCTTGTCAATGCAAGGTAGACAACATAACATGTATTCCAGTCAATTGCACCCATTTTACCACATATACCACCATCTCCATTTCTCCCTATTTCCTTTGAATAATGTGTTTCAAATATTTGTAGCGCTAAAATTTGCATCATAAATATCCATTTATTTGTAGTGTTGCATACTACTCTCATAAACTTTGATCTTGTCTCAAATGTAATTATAGTAAACCCTTTGTTGAATTAAGGCCATTAGATTTTATTTACAAATACATGGAATCAAATAGTTGGGTTTACAAGCAAGGATATTGTTTATGTGGTTTTAGAAAAGAAGGATACACAAAATCTTTGTTATATGTTTCTTTAACAATATCTTTCATTATGTTTCATTGTGGAAAAATAAATTCCATTGTGGCCTAAATCCCATTATTGTTTCCATCATAGCCTAAAGACCACTATTGTTAATATGGTCTCTTGGCAAAAAAGTATAAATTAGCTTTTATGAATTTATTTGTGGCTATATATTTTCATACCTGCAACTTGAGATAACATTATCAAAATTTTCAATTGTAGAACACATTAGGAATATTGTTCCTTTGTATTGTTGTTGTCACTACGCTTTTCATAGTCGAACATATTGGTGGTGAGACAATTCAAGAAACTTTTGGGCACATTGGCGACATAGTAAGCACTTTGAACTATGGGCATGTTGGTTTTGGGAAATGTTGGAAGGTTAAATAATCTGCGTGCAAATTGTCCAGGGAAATTTGGAATTTTTTAACTATTTACCAATGTCTGATAGCAAATAAGATGTCTAGTTTATTGATATTTGAACTGCTTCAGCTTAGTGGCACTAGTTTTGCAACTTTGTTTCTAGTAATACTTATTGTAAGTCACACTTAGAAGGCATTCAAGAGGAAAATTCACTAAGGGGCTTAGTGGCACTATTTTTTGCAACATTGTTTCTAATAATGCATATTGTAAGTGACACTTGGAACGCATTCAAAAGGAAAAGGCATTAGGGAGCTATGTTGTTTTTTGTCCTAATGGTGTAATGAAATCAAATTTTGTCTCAAGTGAGTTCTATTGGAAAAATATAATATGCAAGTATGAAAAATTTTGCAATCATATAATATGCTATGATGTAAACATGCAAATTGTCATAATGGATGTTTAAAATTTTCAGGCCTAGTAGTCACATATACAATCATGGGGATAAAGTAGACAAGTACTGTACTGCTATCAATGATTATAAATACGGTCACTATTCCCTATTATATATATATATATAATATTATTGTTATTATATTTGAACAAATTTTGGCCCCAAGAAGAAAAAACATTATTTTAGTATGATCATTTGATTCTAAAGGTCTTGTCGAAATTCAATATTCCAATGTTTATAATGTTCATTGCATGAATTCAGTGCAAAATAGTGGTTTGATTGTCAAATACAATTGGATAATGCCTTAATCTCAGAAATAAAAGGTTAAAAGTCATCGTGTGTCAAATTCAAAGAGTGCAATTTTAATAAACAAGTGCATGGAAATTGTTGTTGTGTCACTTGAAAACTTAATTGTATTTACACATGTTCTTTACCCATAACATATTTAAATTTATTTCCTACATAGTTTTTATATGTTTTATGAATTAAATAGATCAATGTATGCAAAGATACAATTTTTCATTGAGAACAAAGTACAGATTCCAATGAAAAAAACATTGTATAAAAATTTACAACCTTTTCAATGAATTCAGAGTATATAACACAATAATATGTGTGTGTGTGTGTGTGTGTGTGTGTTAGCAGTCACAAACACAGTTGTGCACATATCCAAATTTATTTATATCTCTAGCATTCATCACATTTGAATTCTATATCCAAAGGATGTAATGAGCCACATAGAACAAGAAGTGAGAATATATTTCCACTGTGAAAAAAAAAGAAATTCAACCTTTTAATTTTAATGTATGGGTACAATTTGCAAATATTGTGACCCTAGTAAGAGCAAGGAGAGTTAGTATTTGTATTTTTTAAAAATTCGGTTGTTGTTTAATTTAAGCTACCATGAATTTAGTTTCTATCCAATACAATATAACTGTTTTTATCTCCATCGTGAACTATGAGGTCAAATATACATTTTACAACTACATTTACAGAGCATAGTAATTAATTTTTTTGATATATAGTGCTAAGATAGTTTCACTATTTTTACTAGATGTAGAGACAAGCTACTATGTAGAACTTGTTGAGTATGGATTTCATTTATTCAAATGTATATTTTTTTTGTCTGTATTGTTTGTTTCAGGTTGATCTTATTAACTTTTATAAGTTTGTGAGGTTGCTTTTGAAATTTGATTATTATAATGATATACATTTGTGTGGTTTCTAATTGTGTAGGTAATAGTGTGTAATACAAAATAATATTAAAGTAGAAATCAAGATACATACAAATATAATATTCAATAGTATAATCTTATTAATATATATGGTTAAAAGTTATACTTAATGTATATTCTTAAAAATATTGAAAAATCATATTGTTAATAAAAATATAACGTTTTAAAAATTAATATAAAATTATTACAAAGTGTGTATCAAATTACGTTTGTTTTATAAATAAAATAACTTTCTCAAATACCCAATATCAAAATAAAAATATATAGTTCATTTTAAATATTTCCAACTAGTAATGCAATATATAGTTCATTTTAAATATTCCAAGTTGTAATGTAATATATAATTCATTTTAAATATTTCCAACTTGTAAGGGCCTAAATTTATGCAAATAAGTGTGTAATCTAGGTGTAGGATTATATTTTTTTTATTATAAATATTACACATATCTTTAAGATTTAATAAAAAGAATGTTCTTCATTGTCATGTTTATAAACATGTCTATATCATAAATAGTATTATAATTTTTTTTATTATTATGAATATTATGTTTGTTCAAGATAAAAATAAAAATAAAAAAAATTCCCCATTAAATGAAGATTGTGATTAAATTTATTTAATTACTTGTACTTTATAAATAAATGTTTGTGTTTATTTATATTATTAAAAGATTCTTTAGCCACCTAATTAACTTCCAACTTTAAATCATTGGCATTATGGAGAGATGTTGCTGCCCGGTAACCTTTTTTTGAAAAAAAAAATTGCACCCTGATTGGCTCAGTAGCCCTGAGCTAAACATAGAGCTGAGGTATTCAGGATGGAAAATCCTAAGGGAGTGGCGGCCCCTCCTTCCACAACATCGTAACAGGGAAACCTCCTCCCAACAGTGCTACTGAGCTAAACATAGCGCTGAGGTATTCAGGATGGAAAATCCTAGGGGAGTGGCGGCCCCTCCTTCCAGAACATCGTAACAGGGAAACCTCCTCCCCACAGTTCAGGATATCTCCAGGGAACGCAGTGACTACACAATCTACTAGCTCTTCTTCCCAATGGATCAAGCCCAAGAAAAAAATACTGTAAATAAGACTGAAGGGCCAAATGGGACATGCAAACCATCAACAAAAGTCAAACCCATTCTGTAAATCCCAACAGAAAATATTGGAGCTACGGTTGAACACATGAACGGATACGCTATAATAGGGAAATTTGCAAGACCATGGCCTGCAGAAAGGGTTCTAATAATGATGCAGGTGCGTCTAACTGAGGTCAACTATTTACTAGAGGAGTTAGTTTGTAAATTGAGGATTTAATTAGTTAATGTATTTTTCTATAGTTTTTAAGAGAGAATGATAATTCTTGTAGATAGGAGAAGATTCGAGAGGATTGTGGAAGGTTTGAGAGGATCATGGATTAGTTAGCTCTTATCTAGCGATAAGGGATTGAATGAGAGATTTTAGATATTATATGAGAGATTTTAGGGATTAGGAGAGATATTTTGGGAGTTATATTAGGATCTAGAACCTCCTTGGGTTCTAATCCAATTATATAAATAAAGGTGAGCCTATGAGGCATGAGGCAGCAAGAAGAGTGTGTGAGAGAGTGAGGAATGAGTGGCCAAACATGAGGCCAATAATTCTCTTGTAATTATTTTTATTTATTAATTAATCATGTTGAGTTTTATGTGCATAAATCTTGTTGTTTGGTGTGTGTTTGATACTATGTTATTTGTACCTGCATCATCATTTCATATCAGAGCCTAGGATTTGTTGTAGCACTATATTGGAATTTGAGTGATATTATATCATTGAATTGTTTGAATGATTAACTGAAATCACTATCTATATGTTGTTGTTATTAGTGCAACAATTGAGAGGACCTGAAAGAGTGTGATGAATTCCCTGAAGAATGGATTGCAACGGAAATTTGATGGCCTGATTGTTCGTATGGAAAAATACTGTGGGTTGTGAGAATCACATAGCTACATATCCAATGGATGTAATTCATTGTGCAAATAATTCTAGTATCAAAACCAGCATATCGCATGTGGGTCATATTATGCCAATGTAAAATTTATCTGATGGGCAAAGGAGTCGCATGATTTTTGGCATGGCTTTCTTGGAGATTATCACATCTTCTATTGCTAGATGAACCTGCTAATCATCTTGACATTGAAACCATTGATTCTCTGGCAGAGGGACTGAATGAGTGGGACAAAGGACTTTTTTTCGTTAGCCATGATTTCATGTCGAGTATATTAAATATCTTGGACTTATATCGAAGGTATTTTTGCATGATGGGGTGGATGTTTGCAAAACATATATTGCGTAGAAGACCTTAATCGATCCTCACGCAGGAAGCCAAGTGGAGGACCGTTGAAGCTTGTGACAAATGATTTGTTGCCAATTTTGATGATTTTTTATTATGTTGTTGCTAAGTGCGTTCCCAGACAACGTGTAATGCTAGTAAATGCTCAACGTGTGATGCAACATGCCCAGTGTATAATGCAATAAGTGCCCAGCGTGTGGTGTTTTCGGTATTCGAAAAAATTCCGGCTTGTGTTATAGATAGATGACAATGTATTATTAGTGTTGTGGCCATTGATGCCAAGTATCTCTTGGATGCTAGCAATATGTGACGGATTATAGTCCTGTGTGCGTTTATCAAGAAAAATTGTAGTGAAAGTGAAATGATAAGGGTTTATCCTTTACCTAACATGAAGGTCAAAATATATTTTAAAACTCTGGATGATTATTGGTCTCGATTGTTTACAACTGAGATGATAGAGACCCTGAAAAGATTGAATTATTACCAGTTGATTGGTGCAGTTGATTTTTCTTTTTCCATCTACACCACAGCCAAAATGCTGGATATTGATGAGATTAATATGCATGAACAAATAGAAAAATTTCTTATATCTCTTCAGATCCCCGATTTACTTGAAGAAATGGAAACTGCTTATCTCCAGAGTCATAATGAACATTTTGCAAGCACAGATACTTTCCCTCAGTATGAAATATATGAATCTTTTGCTGATTGGCAGATTTACAATGGTCTTTGTAGAAAGAAGCCTCAGATAAGGACAACACAATGCATTGAAAGATCCCTACAGTATATAAGGACCTTTTCAGAACATCTAAACAAAAGATCAACCCAATAAATATGATCAAGGCTCTTATTCTGGACTTCGAGATCTTTAAGGATTAGATCTCCTAAATTTCCTGGCAGCTTGGATAAAAAGGAAACCTTTTGAACTGTATCATTGCTAAGATTAGCTTTGAAGACTTTACTCATATACTCATTACCGAATTTCTCAAGAAATTTAACATCCTTTAGTTCCATACGAACTAAATCGGTTATGAGTTGCTTCTTTTCATCAAAAGGTTTTGGAACAAACTGAGTCTTTAACAACAATTCTAGAGTGGTGAGACCAGCATTACAGACATTCATTCTTTCTTCAGTAGTTGGGGTCATCCACCAGTCATAAAAAATGCCAGCCATTCTTTTCTCAGCAAGATAAAAGATAGACTCATTGTTTAATTTTGAAATAACTTGCATTTGGTATAAAGAACCAATCCAAACGCGAATAGACTCAGCTGGATTTCGAGATTTTTCTAAATCTAACACATAACCAGTAGAACTGGTTGCAAAGAGATCTTCTTCAATTCTGGGATACTTAGTTTGTTCTCTGACAAAATGGGCCTTTTGCAAGGAAGGCAGAATAAAAGATGGAAATTTTTTAGCTGCATCTTCAAGAGTAGCTAATTCACTTTTGATTTATGAATTTGAGTGTACCTTAGAGATTTTTCTGTAGAAGATATTTTTAGCATGAAGACTAAGATTTTTTCCTCATTATTCGTGGTTTCGTACTCGATTCTATTCCACCGTTTTCAATTTCTTCAAATTCCCAGTAATTTGGAGTCTCCATAGAAAAACGTGGAGTTCTAGATTCTCTTTTTCTTCTTTCTTTTTCTTTCTTTCTTCTAGCTTTCTCTTCTTTTCTCTGTTTATCTGCTTGTTGTTCTTCTTGTAGCAATCTTAGATTAGCTAGAATTTCTTCTGATTGAGAACCTAAATCATCTAATACATCTTCAGCATGTGAGCACCATGTTGTTAGATAATTTCCCAATTGATAAACTTCATCAAGGTCTTTAGTGTTTGTCACACTATGCTCTATTAAAGGTGCACAGTCAGCTCTGGTAGTTGGCTGTTTTGACATAGAAGAAGTAGTGCAGAATTTAGTCTTTGGAGGCCATTTTCCACCTTTGACAAAGCGATGGTTTGCATACTGCCATTCTTCTTGTGGTAGAGCAGAAATATGAGAAATACGATGCATCTTTTGTACAGGCAAGAAAGGTTTATTTTCAGGAATATACAGTTCATTTGAACCTAGTTCAGGTTCAGAGGAAAAAACCTCAGAGATGGGAGAAACATTCCTCTGTCTGGAGGAAGATGATTCAGTCTGATTGATAGGTACAACATATCGTCGGGGCTTGAATAAAGGTCTTGGAATCTCTTGCTTTGGAGGGATTAACTTAACATGACCATCAGAAATAGCAATTCTCTTCAATTTAGACTCAGGTTTCTTAGCATCAGCCAAAGACTTATATTGGAAGTACCAGTCATTAGGAATATCTTCAGGACTATATATGGCGCCTTCCACTTGAGCATTAGACAAACCAACTGTAACACAATCTTTGAGTACAGGTTGTTTGAGCTTAGGATGTGCAAAGGTTGGTCTAAAAAGATTGTTGAACCATCGTGAGATAAATAATAATCATTATCTATTAGACTAAGTCCTTGGACTCCAGTCATTAATTTCCAGCAATCTTGAAGGTGAGGATCAGACAGACTAATAGCATAGTCAGGATATATGGTTCCATATTGACAACCAGTCGACAAATTTCCCATAATAGTGCCGATACGGGCATGGTCATAGACCTGATGACGGGTGTCAAACACTTCAGCTATACATGGGGTATTGATTCCATGACGAAACAACGGAGCAAGGCCAATTCGGATTCCACCGAAATGCAGATAATTATATTTCTTATCAACAACATACTGTCTAAACTTTTAATATCATCTTTGAAAACAAGTTTATAGAGACAATCTAATAAGATTTGATCAAATCTTATAGTCACCTCACTTCTTTTAAAACATTGATTCAAAGAAAAGTGACAGTAGTTAATAAATATCAAGAAAGATGCAAAGAGGAGGATTCCAGAGTTCTAGATTATCTACTTTGTATTTTCAACATCAATTTCTTTGATGGGAAGTAACTTCATTGAAAATTTTATATCAATGGTTGAGAACGGAACGTAATAGATTAGCCATAACAGAATCAGAAACAGGGCTCTGATACCAAAATAAGATTGTGGACTCTGTAACTTACTTGAAACTGAAAACTTGCTGCCGCTATCCACCACACACACCGTCCTAGGTGAGAGATACGATACCAAAATAAGATTGTGGACTCTGTAACTTACTTGAAACTGAAAACTTGCTGCCGCTATCCACCACACACACCGTCCTAGGTGAGAGATACGATACCAAAATAAGATTGTGGACTCTGTAACTTACTTGAAACTGAAAACTTGCTGCCGCTATTAAAATAAGATTGTGGACTGTGTAACTTACTTGAAACTGAAAACTTGCTGCCGCTATCCACCACAGACACCGTCCTAGGTGAGAGATACGATACCAAAATAAGATTGTGGACTCTGTAACTTACTTGAAACTGAAAACTTGCTGCCGATATCCACCACACACACCGTCCTAGGTGAGAGATACGCGGAACTTCGACGCCTCCGGTCTTTCGCCTTACAATCTCCTTCAGAGTGATCTAGATAAACTGTCCTCAGACAGGCGGCCCAGAAGGCTTCAGATTAATTCAAGCAAAATATTACACACCAGGTTATGCTGCAGAGCAGAGCTAAAGAGCTCAATCAAGCATGTGCTATTACACACACAAATATACTCACACTCACTCCGAACTGCGATGCCTAAGACAAACCCAAATACATCTATATATACAAAATAAAGAGACTATTGAGGGTCCTTGTCGGGCATTCCTGGCCCAAACGGTGTCTACTCAATATTCTCGGGTACAATAATTGACACAATATAGATACCTTACCATGATCCTTTTGGACTACGATCAAGATCATCTTGTTCCCCTGGCTCAAAATCACTGGGCCACTTGTCAGGTGATGGAGAGGAATCTGGACTCTTTGTCCGATAAAGCCATTCCAAGTACTTAGATTCCCATTCACTTTCATCCTGTGCTTGAGCATCTTGATAGATGTCGATAAAAATAGTACCTTGGTCAGTGGAGTCTCGTGATTTTCCTTTTGCTGTAGATAACTTTTCCGTAGCGATTCCTTTGCCTTTAGTTGCTTTTGAAGATTCTCCTTTAGATGACTGACCCGTACGCAACTTGACAAGATCTTTAGTAACAAAAGTATTCTGTTGGGGAAACATATACTTATCATCTGATTTGGTCCATTTATTGACGTATGCCATTGGATCAACTTCAATCTCAAGAAAAGAATCTTTCCTACTTTTCTTAAAGCTGATATCTGATTGAACCGCCAGCTCAACACCATCAAGTAATTCTAACTTGAAAATCTGAAACATATTCACAGAATGTTCAATGCAGCATTGGATCCAATATTTACACAAATGATTTAACCCATGAATTTCTTGCCAACCCAAATCAAAACTAACTGCAGAACAAACATGGTTGGATAATAGAAGACTAATGAGGCATGCGATATCACTTGTCCAATTACCATGTTTAACATTGATAGTAATCAGTGCTTTTTGGTTGATAAGTAATTTGATGGCTTTAATATTGGTTTGACAATGTTATAAAGCCTTTATCAAACTGAGTTTTTCTGGAAGCTTCAACTTATGAAATTCTTTTAACCATGAAGAAATTTTTTGGACTTCTTCCATATTGTCTGCTAGCACTGATTCATCGAACTTCTCAGGCCCATAAAGTTGTGCAAATGGATTTGGCACTATTGGATTTCTTATTTCAAGACTTTGATAATCCCATGGAGTGGAAAAGGTCCTTATATACTGTAGGGATCTTTCAATGCATTGTGTTGTCCTTATCTGAGGCTTCTTTCTACAAAGACCATTGTAAATCTGCCAATCAGCAAAAGATTCATATATTTCATATTGAGGGAAAGTATCCGTGCTTGCAAAATGTTCATTATGACTCTGGAGATAAGCAGTTTCCATTTCTTCAAGTAAATCGGGGATCTGAAGAGATATAAGAAATTTTTCAATTTGTTCATGCATATTAATCTCATCAATATCCAGCATTTTGGCTGTGGTGTAGATGGAAAAAGAAAAATCAACTGCACCAATCAACTGTTAATAATTCAATCTTTTCAGGGTCTCTATCATCTCAGCTGTAAACAATCGAGACCAATAATCATCCTGAGTTTTAAAATATATTTTGACCTTCATGTTAGGTAAAGGATAAACCCTCACCAATTCTTCATCTAAACCCAGCAATATTCCAACATTTTTAGACTTCCATGCTTGGCAGCGTTGAATCCATTGATTTCTCCGTAGGCGAAATCCAATGAGCTTTCTGATTTGTTCAGCAACATCTTCAAGAATCAAGGCTAAAATATGAAATCTTTTGACAAAAGTTTGAAAATTATCATCGGCAGCTGTTTTACCTGGAAGTTCAAAAAGATCTGTTCTTCTGTTAGGTTCTGAGAAAACATGCATCTTATTCATATCTCTTGTTAGAGAATCAGCCAGATAGTTTGAAATTCCCGGAATCCATTCAACATGAAACTCATACATGTTGAACCACATTTGCCAAGCCAACAATCTACCTCTAGCTAACTGTCTAGATATTTTAGCAGATAGAAAATGTGTGAAATTCATAGAATCTGTTCGAATTAAAAATCTTGCAGGTGCTAAATAAACCTCAAATTTTTGGATTCCATTGAATATTGCCAATGTTTCTTTTTCTGCTGCAAAATAACCTTTCTGATGTGGCAAAAATTCACCTGATGCATATGCACACAATTCTTCTTCACCTGATTCTTTCTTTTCAAACAAAACTGCTGCCCAAAAAGAGTCAGAGGCATCAGTTTGTAAAATTAAAGATCCACTTCCAGGAGGCTTAAGTTGTGGTAACTTCTAACATTCTTCTTTAAGCAGTTTTACTGCTTTTGTAGCCTCAGGGGACCATCCTGAATGCAAATGCTGCCGTATTGGGGCTGTTTTCTCTGATAATCTTAGAATATATTTATGGATATAATTCAACACACCAAGAAACCATTGAATCATTTTTGTATCAGAGAGTTTATCTGGAAACTCAGACAATTTTGTTAATACATGCGGCTACATTTGTATCTTTCCTTCATTCACATGAATACCTAAAAAGTCAATACTATTTTGAAACAAAACCATCTTCTTTTCTGAGAGAACAATACCATGCTGTCGAACTTCATCTAAAAATATTTTTAGATGCTGGAGATGGCTTTCTATATCTGCACTATGAATTAAAATATCATCAATATATACAAAAATGAAGTCATACTTGCCAAAGATGTAATCCATACGCCTTTGGAAGAATGCTAGTGCATTCTTCAAGCCAAATGGTACTACTTTCCATTGAAAAAATCCAGCAGGGCATGTGAAAGCAGTCTTATGTCTGTCTTCGGCTCTTATCTGAATCTGATAGTAGCCTGACTTCATATCAAACTTGCTAAAAATTTTGCTGTTTTGAATCTTCTGCATTATTGTCTCTTGTCTTGGTAATGGGTAATTAAAACTTTTAGTAATAGCATTGAGAGGCTTGTAATTAATTACCATTCTAGCTTTTCCTCTAATAATCTCAGAATGATTTCTGACTAGAAAAGCTGAGCAAGAGTAATGAGACTCACTTGGTTCAATCAACTGAAGGTGCAGAAGTTCATCTATTTGTTTTCTGATTTCCTTTTCATCAGATGGGGTGCAAGGAATCAGCTTACCTTTGACACCATTATCATGGAGAGTAATTATTTCTTGCTGTGGACTCTCAACTGTCCAAAAAACTTGAGGATTCTCCGAGCAATTTTTTAGCAATTCTTCATAAATTTGTACCTGTTCTAGAGAGCAATCAGGATTTACATGTGCTTTCTGTTTGGTTTTATTTTGAGCTCTGTCTTCATATAATTGGAGCACTTCAATCCAATTATTAGAGTCTTTTACAGGTCTTCTAGTTCCAGCTTTCTTTTGGCTATTTTGCTTCTGTGCCTCGGAGTTAGCCAATGTAAGTCTTGGAACAGAAATGGCACTTTTCTTTATATTGAGTATCAATTTATCCTCACTGATTGTTACTGGAAGGATAGATGAAAGAAATGGCATTCCCAAAGATAACTAGTGGAAGTATCATAATACTGTACGGCTGAAATTTTGACAATATTCCCCCCAAATTTTAAAGAAATATTATCAACATAATGAGTCAGAGAGACAGAACCACCAATGGTTTCAGACACCAATATATGATTGAGGGGTTTCCAGAGACCTTTAAAAAGAGAAGGGCGAGCCAAATAGTTGGAGCCACCAGTATCTATAAAAGCATGAACAGCAATCCAATCTTGACGAACTTGAACTTCAACAGGGATATACAAAAGATTATTAGTTTTAACAATATTTTTCAAAAAAGATGACTCTTCGGGAGTAGATACAGGAATTGCAGATGTTGGAGCAACATTTTTAGGATATGGACAAAAAGAGTTTAAAACAGATGATTGAGGTAATATAGGTGGTGGAATGGAAACAGATGGAATATCAACAACAGATTGAGTATCTACATCAGTATCAGTCTCAAAATCAGGAGTTTCAGAAGTATAATCAGTTGTGTATTCTTCACTATAATGCAATTCTTCTTCTGCTTCATCTTCTTCTTCGGTTGCATCACATTCTGAATCATAACAGCGATTCATTTTTTGAGATAGTTCAACACTATCTTCAACATCTGACAGAGAGGCATCTGTTAGGATATATACTTCAGAAACATCATCATGTGAATCTACTATGGACCAATTATCAACAAATTCTTCAATATCTACACAAGCTTTGAGTTTGTTTGAGGAGCTCTTTGGACATTTCTTGGCAAAATGACCTTCTTGTTTACAGATAAAACAAGCATTACTTCTGGGAGTCTGTCTGCGTTTCTTCAAATATCTGTATTTTTTGAAAGGTCTTTTAGGATGAGCTACTCGTTTAGGTCTATATTTGCCATATCTTTTAGATCTTCTTTTCTTGAAAGGGGTCCATGGTAAAACAGATCGAAAGACATCTAAACCAGGGGAAAACTCAGAAGCTTTCTTCTGCCAGCATAAATATTTGACCTTTTCAGAACATCTAAACAAAAGATCAACCCAATAAATTTGATCAAGGCTCTTATTCTGGACTTCGAGATCTTTAAGGATTAGATCTCCTAAATTTCCTGGCAGCTTGGATAAAAAGGAAACCTTTTGAACTATATCATTGCTAAGATTAGCTTTGAAGACTTTACTCATATACTCATTACCGAATTGCTCAAGAAATTTAACATCCTTTAGTTCCATACGAACTAAATCGGTTATGAGTTGCTTCTTTTCATCAAAAGGTTCTGGAACAAACTGAGTCTTTAACAACAATTCTAGAGTGGTGAGACCAGCATTACAGACATTCATTCTTTCTTCAGCAGTTGGGGTCATCCACCAGTCATAAACAATGCCAGCCATTCTTTTCTCAGAAAGATAAAAGATAGACTCATTGTTTAATTTTGAAATAACTTGCATTTCGTATAAAGAACCAATCCAAACGCGAATAGACTCAGCTGGATTTCGAGATTTTTCTAAATCTAACACATAACCAGTAGAACTGGTTGCAAAGAGATCTTCTTCAATTCTGGGATACTTAGTTTGTTCTCTGACAAAATGGGCCTTTTGCAAGGAAGGCAGAATAAAAGATGGAAATTTTTTAGCTGCATCTTCAAGAGTAGCTAATTCACTTTTTGATTTATGAATTTGAGCAGACTCTAGAGATTTTTCAGAGAAGATATTTTTAGTGGATGAAGACGGTTTATCTTTTCCTTTGTCTGTGGCTTGGGCACTTGATTCTATTCCACTGTCTTCAATTTCTTCAAATTCCCAGTAATTTGGAGTCTCCATAGAAAAACGTGGAGTTCTAGATTCTCTTTTTCTTCTTTCTTTTTCTTTCTTTCTTCTAGCTTTCTCTTATTTTCTCTGTTTATCTGCTTGCTGTTCTTCTTGTAGCAATCTTAGATTAGCTAGAATTTATTCTGATTGAGAACCTAAATCATCTAATACATCTTCAGCATGTGAGCATCATGTTGTTAGATAATTTCCCAATTGATAAACTTCATCAAGGTCTTTAGTGTTCACAACACTATGCTCTATTAAGGGTGCACAGTCAGCTCTGGTAGTTGGTTGTTTTGACATAGAAGAAGTAGTGCAAAATTTAGTCTTTGGAGGCCATTTTCCACCTTTGACAAAACGATGGTTTGCATACTGCCATTCTTCTTGTGGTTGAGCAGAAATATGAGAAATACGATGCATCTTTTGTACAGGCAAGAAAGGTTTATTTTTAGGAATATATAGTTCATTTTAACCTAGTTCAGGTTTAGAGGAAAAAACCTCAGAGATGGGAGAAACATTCCTCTGTTTGGAGGAAGATGATTCATTCTGGTTGATAGGTACAACATATCATCGGGGCTTGAATAAAGGTCTTGGAATCTCTTGCTTTGGAGGGATTAACTTAACATGACCATCAGAAATAGCAATTCTATTCAGTTTAGACTCAAATTTCTTAGCATCACCTAAAGACTTATATTGGAAGTACCAGTCATTAGGAATTTCTTCAGGACTATATATGGCGCCTTCCACTTGAGCATTAGACAAGCCAACTGTAACACAATCTTTGAGTACAGGTTGTTTGAGCTTAGGATGTGCAGTGTTGGTCAGCGGAAAAGAGGTTTGAACCATCAGAGATAAATATTCACTGTCATCTATTAGACGAAGTCCTTGGACTCCAGTCATTAATTTCCAGCAATCTTACGAATGCTCGTGCTTATAGATTTTCTTGATAGTCAGGATATATGGTTCCATATTGACAACCAGTCGACAAATTTCCCATAATAGTGCCGATACGGGCATGGTCATAGACCTGATGACGGGTGTCAAACACTTCAGCTATACATGGGGTATTGATTCCATGACGAAACAACGGAGCAAGGCCAATTCGGATTCCACCGAAATGCAGATAATTATATTTCTTATCAACAACATACTGTCTAAAATTTTTAATATCATCTTTTGAAAACAAGTTTATAGAGACAATCTGAACAGACGGACCAGAAATCCTTATAGTCACCTCGACTTCTTTTAAAAAAGATTTAGATCTAAAGTGAAAAGTGACAGGTAGTTTGTAAATATCAGTAGCATGCAAAGAGGGAGGATTCCAGAGTTCGAGATTATCTACTTTGTCAGATTCAACATCAATTTCCTCAGAGCGGGAAGTAACTTCATTGACAATTTTGCGATCAATGGTTGAGAACGAACGTAACAAATTAGCCATAACAGAATCAGAAACAGGGCTCCGATACCAAAATAAGATTGTGGACTCTGTAACTTACTTGAAACTGAAAACTTGCTGCCACTATCCACCACACACACCGTCCTAGGTGAGAGATACGATACCAAAACAAGATTGTGGACTCTGTAACTTACTTGAAACTGAAAACTTGCTGCCGCTATTAAAATAAGATTGTGGACTGTGTAACTTACTTGAAACTGAAAACTTGCTGCTGCTATCCACCACACACACCGTCCTAGGTGAGAGATACGATACCAAAATAAGATTGTGGACTCTGTAACTTACTTGAAACTGAAAACTTGCTGCCGCTATCCACCACACACACCGTCCTAGGTGAGAGATACGCGAAACTTCAACGCCTCCGGTCTTTCGCCTTACAATCTCCTTTAGAGTGATCTAGATAAACTGTCCTCAGACAGGCGGCCCAGAAGGCTTCAGATTAATTCAAGCAAAATATTACACACTAGGTTATGCTGCAGAGCAGAGCTAAAGAGCTTCTGAAGTCATTACAGGCTATTACACACACAAATATACTCACACTCACTCCGAACTGCGATGCCTAAGACAAACCCAAATACATCTATATATACAAAATAAAGAGACTATTGAGGGTCCTTGTCGGGCATTCCTAGCCCAGACGGTGTCTACTCAATATTCTCGGGTACAATAATTGACACAATATAGATACCTTACCATGATCCTTTTGGACTACGATCAAGATCATCTTGTTCCCCCGGCTCAAAATCACTGGGCCACTTGTCAGGTGATGGAGAGGAATCTGGACTCTTTGTCCGATAAAGCCATTCCAAGTACTTAGATTCCCATTCACTTTCATTTTGTGCTTGAGCATCTTGATAGATGTCGATAAAAATAGTACCTTGGTCAGTGGAGTCTCGTGATTTTCCTTTTGCTGTAGATAACTTTTCCGTAGCGATTCCTTTGCCTTTAGCTGCTTTTGAAGATTCTCCTTTAGATGACTGACCCGTATGCAACTTGACAAGATCTTTAGTAACAAAAGTATTCTGTTGGGGAAACAGATACTTATCATCTGATTTGGTCAATTTATTGACGTATGCCATTGGATCAACTTCAATCTCAAGAAAATAATCTTTCCTACTTTTCTTAAAGCTGATATCTGATTGAACCGCCAGCTCAACACCATCAAGTAATTCTAACTTGAAAATCTGAAACATATTCACAGAATGTTCAACGCAGCATTGGATCCAATATTTACACAAATGATTTAACCCATGAATTTTTTGCCAACCCAAATCAAAACTAACTGCAGAACAAACATGGTTGGATAATAGAAGACTAATGAGGCATGCAACATCACTTGTCCAATTACCATGTTTAACATTGATAGTAATCAGTGATTTTTGGTTGATAAGTAATTTGATGGCTTTAATATTGGTTTGACAATGTTCTAAAGCCTTTATCAAACTGAGTTTTTCTGGAAGCTTCAACTTATGAAATTCTTTTAACCATGAAGAAATTTTTTGAACTTCTTCCATATTGTCTGCTAGCACTGATTCATCGAACTTCTCAGGCCCATAAAGTTGTGCAAATGGATTTGGCACTATTGGATTTCTTATTTCAAGACTTTGATAATCCCATGGAGTGGAAAAGGTCCTTATATACTGTAGGGATCTTTCAATGCATTGTGTTGTCCTTATCTGAGGCTTCTTTCTGCAAAGCCCATTGTAAATTTGCCAATCAGCAAAATATTCATATATTTCATACTGAGGGAAAGTATTTGTGCTTGCAAAATGTTCATTATGACTCTGGAGATAAGCAGTTTCCATTTCTTCAAGTAAATCGGGGATCTGAAGAGATATAAGAAATTTTTCAATTTGTTCATGCATATTAATCTCATCAATATCCAGCATTTTGGCTGTGGTGTAGATGGAAAAAGAAAAAATCAACCGCACCAATCATCTCGTTAATAATTCAATCTTTTCTGTGGTCTCTATCATCTCACCGTAAAACAATTCCAGGACCAATAATCATCCAGTAGTCATAAGATATATTTTGATTCCTTCATGTTAGGTAAAGGATAAACTCTCACCAATTCTTCATCTAAACCCAAAGCAGCGTTCCAACATTTTTAGACTGCCATGCTTGGCAGCGTTGAATCCATTGATTTCTCCGTAAGCGAAATCCAATGAGCTTTCTGATTTGTTCAGCAACATCTTCAAGAACCAAAGCTAAAATATGAAATCTTTTGACAAAAGTTTGAAAATTATCATCGGCAGCTGTTTTACCTGGAAGCTCAAAAAGATCTGTTCTTCTGCTAGTTTCTGAGAAAACATGCATCTTATTCATATCTCTTGTTAGAGAATCGGCCAGATAGTTTGAAATTCCTGGAATCCACTCAACATCAAACTCATACATGTTGAACCACATTTGCCAAGCCAACAATCTACCTCTAGCTAACTGTCTAGAGATTTTAGCAGATAGAAAATGTGTGAAATTCATAGAATCTGTTCGAATTAAAAATCTTGCAGGTGCTAAATAAACCTCAAATTTTTGGATTCCATTGAATATTGCCAATGTTTCTTTTTCTGCTGCAAAATAACCTTTCTGATGTGGCAAAAATTCACCTAATGCATATGCACACAATTCTTCTTCACCTGATTCTTTCTTTTCAAACAAAACTGCTGCCCAAAAAGAATCAGGCATCAGTTTGTAAAATTAAAGATCCACTTCCAGGAGGCTTAAGTTGTGGTAACTTCTGACATTCTTCTTTAAGCAGTTTTACTGCTTCTGTAGCCTCAGGGGACCATCCTGAATGCAAATGCTGCCGTATTGGGGCTGTTTTTTCTGATAATCTTGGAATATATTTATGGATATAATTCAACACACCAAGAAACCGTTGAATCATTTTTGTATCAGAGAGTTTATCTGGAAACTCAGACAATTTTGTTAATACATGCGGCTGCATTTGTATCTTTCCTTCATTCACATGAATACCTAAAAAGTCAATACTATTTTGAAACAAAACCATCTTCTTTTCTGAGAGAACAATACCATGCTGTCGAACTTCATCTAAAAATATTTTTAGATGCTGGAGATGGCTTTCTATATCTGCACTATGAATTAAAATATCATCAATATATACACAAATGAAGTCATACTTGCCAAAGATGTAATCCATACGCCTTTGAAAGAATGCTGGTGCATTCTTCAAGCCAAATGGTACTACTTTCCATTGAAAAAATCCAGCAGGGCATGTGAAAGCAGTCTTATGTCTGTCTTCGGCTCTTATCTGAATCTGATAGTAGCCTGACTTCATATCAAACTTGCTAAAAATTTTGCTGTTTTGAATCTTCTGCATTATTGTCTCTTGTCTTGGTAATGGGTAATTAAAACTTTTAGTAATAGCATTGAGAGGCTTGTAATTAATTACCATTCTAGCTTTTTCTCTAATAATCTCAGAATGATTTCTGACTAGAAAAGCTGAGCAAGAGTAATGAGACTCACTTGGTTCAATCAACTGAAGGTGCAGAAGTTCATCTATTTGTTTTCTGATTTCCCTTTCATCAAATGGGGTGCAAGGAATCATATTACATTTGACACCATTATCATGGAGAGTAATTATTTCTTGCTGTGGACTCTCAACTGTCCAAAAAACTTGAGGATTCTCCGAGAAATTTTTTAGCAATTCTTCATAAATTTGTACTTGTTCTAGAGACCAATCAGGATTTACATGTGCCTTCTTTTTGGTTTTCTTTTGAGCTCTGTCTTCATATAATTGGAGCACTTCAATCTAATTATTAGAGTCTTTTGCAGGTCTTCTAGTTCCAGCTTTCTTTTGGCTATTTTTCTTCTGTGCCTCGGAATTAGCCAATGTAAGTCTTGGAACAGAAATGGCACTTTTCTTTATATTGAGTATCAATTTATCCTCACTGATTGTTACTAGAAGGACAGATGAAAGAAATGGCATTCCCAAAGATAAACTAGTGGAAGTATCATAATACTGTACGGCTGAAATTTTTACAATCTTCCCCCCAACTTTTAAAGAAATATTATCAACATAATGAGTCAGAGAGATAGAACCACCAATGGTTTCAGACACCAATATATGATTGAGGGGTTTCCAGAGACCTTTAAAAAGATAAGGGCGAGCCAAATTGTTGGAGCCACCAATATCTATAAAAGCATGAACAACAATCCAATCTTGACGAACTTGAACTTCAACAGGGATATACAAAAGATTATTAGTTTTAACAATATTTTTCAAAAAATATGACTCTTCGGGAGTAGATACAGGAATTGCAGATGTTGAAGCGACATTTTTAGGATATGGAAAAAAAGATTTTAAAACAGATGATTGAGGTAATATAGGTGGTGGAATGGAAACAGATGGAATATCAACAACAGATTGAGTATCTACAGCAGTATCAGTCTCAAAATCAGAAGTTTCAGAAGTATAATTAGCTGTGTATTCTTTACTATAATGCAATTCTTCTTCTGCTTCATCTTCTTCTTCGGTTGCATCACATTTTGAATCATAACATCGATTCATTTTTTGGAGATAGTTCAACATAATCTTCAACAAATTACGAGGCCTCTAGGATATATACTTCAGAAACATCATCCTGTGAATCAACCATGGACCAATTATCAACAAATTCTTCAATATCGACACAAGCTTTGAGTTTATTTGAGGAGCTCTTTGGACATTTTTTTGCAAAATGACCTTCCTGTTTACAGATAAAACAAGCATTAATTTTAGGCGACTGTCTCTGTTTCTTCAAATATCTGTATTTTTTAAAAGGTCGTTTGGGATGAGCTACTCTTTTAGGTCTGTATTTGTCATATTTTCTAGATCTTCGTTTCTTGAACGGGGTCCAAGGTAAAACAGATCTACGGACATCTAAACCGGGGGAAAACTCAGAAGCTTTCTTCTGCCAGCATAAATATTTGACCTTTTCAGAACATCTAAACAAAAGATCAATCCAATAGATCTGATCAAGGCTCTTATTACGGACTTCGAGATCTTTAAGGATTAGATCTCCTAAATTTCTGGCAGCTTGGATAAAAAGGAAACCTTTTGAACTATATCATTGCTAGATTAGCTTTGAAGACTTTACTCATATACTCATTACCGAATTGCTCAAGAAATTTAACATCCTTTAGTTCCATACGAACTAAATCGGTTATGTTGCTTCTTTTCATCAAAAGGTTACGGAACAAGCGAGTCTTTAACAACAATTCTAGAGTAGTAGAGACCGCATTACGGACATTCATTCTTTCTTCAGCGGTTGGGGTCATCCACTCATAAACAATGCCGCCATTCTTTTCTCAAGAAGATAAAAGATAGACTCATTGTTTAATTTTGAAATAACTTGCATTTGGTATAAAGAACCAATCCAAACGCGAATAGACTCGCTAGATTTCGAAGATTTTTCTAAATCTAACACATAACCAGTAGAACTGGTTGCAAAGAGATCTTCTTCAATTCTGGGATACTTAGTTTGTTCTCTGACAAAATGGGCCTTTTGCAAGGAAGGCAGAATAAAAGATGGAAATTTTTTAGCTGCATCTTCAAGAGTAGCTAATTCACTTTTTGATTTATGAATTTGAGCAGACTCTAGAGATTTTTCAGAGAAGATATTTTTAGTGGATGAAGACGGTTTATCTTTTCCTTTGTCTGTGGCTTGGGCACTTGATTCTATTCCACTGTCTTCAATTTCTTCAAATTCCTAGTAATTTGGAGTCTCCATAGAAAAACGTGGAGTTCTAGATTCTCTTTTTCTTCTTTCTTCTAGCTTTCTCTTCTTTTCTCTGTTTATCTGCTTGCTATTCTTCTTGTAGCAATCTTAGATTAGCTAGAATTTCTTCTGATTGAGAACCTAAATCATCTAATACATCTTCAGCATGTGAGCACCATGTTGTTAGATAATTTCCCAATTGATAAACTTCATCAAGGTCTTTACTGTTTGTAACACTATGCTCTATTAAAGGTGCACAGTCAGCTCTGGTAGTTGGTTGTTTTGACATAGAAGAAGTAGTGCAGAATTTAGTCTTTGGAGGCCATTTGCCACCTTTGACAAACCGATGGTTTGCATACTGCCACTCTTCTTGTGGTAGAGCAGAAATATGAGAAATACGATGCATCTTTTGTACAGGCAAGAAAGGTTTATTTTCAGGAATATACAGTTCATTTGAACCTAGTTCAGGTTCAGAGGAAAAAACCTCAGAGATGGGAGAAACATTCCTCTGTCTGGAGGAATATGATTCAGTCTGATTGATAGGTACAACATATCGTCAGGGCTTGAATAAAGGTCTTGGAATCTCTTGCTTTGGAGGGATTAACTTAACATGACCATCAGAAATAACAATTCTCTTCAGTTTAGACTCAGGTTTCTTAGCATCAGCCAAAGACTTATATTGGAAGTACCAGTCATTAGGAATCTCTTCAGGACTATATATGGCGCCTTCAACTTGAGCATTAGACAAACCAACTGTAACACAATCTTTGAGTACAGGTTGTTTGAGCTTAGGATGTGCAGTGTTGGTCAGCTGAAAAGAGGTTTGAACCATCAGAGATAAATATTCACTGTCATCTATTAGACTAAGTCCTTGGACTCCAGTCATTAATTTCCAGCAATCTTGAAGGTGAGGATCAGACAGACTAATAGCATAGTCAGGATATATGGTTCCATATTGACAACCAGTCGACAAATTTCCCATAATAGTGCCGATACGGGCATGGTCATAGACCTGATGACGGGTGTCAAACACTTCAGCTATACATGGGGTATTGATTCCATGACGAAACAACGGAGCAAGGCCAATTCGGATTCCACCGAAATGCAGATAATTATATTTCTTATCAACAACATACTGTCTAAACTTTTTAATATCATCTTTTGAAAACAAGTTTGCTCTGAGACAATACGAACCAGACGGACCGGAAAATCGCCTCGTCCACCTCGACTTCTTTTTTTAAAAAAGATTTAGATCTAAAGTGAAAAGTGACAGGTAGTTTGTAAATATCAGTAGCATGCAAAGAGGGAGGATTCCAGAGTTCGGGATTATCTACTTTGTCAGATTCAACATCAATTTCCTCAGAGCGTGAAGTAACTTCATTGACAATTTTGCGATCAATGGTTGAGAACGAACGTAACAAATTAGCCATAACAGAATCAGAAACTGAGCTCTGATACCAAAATAAGATTTTGGACTCTGTAACTTACTTGAAACTGAAAACTTAACACTTACTATCACACACAGTCTAGGTGAGATACGATAAAACATATAAAACAAGATTGTGGATCTGTAACTTACTTACAAAAACGAAAACTTGTTTATAGCTATTAAAATAAGATTGTAGGTATGTAACTTACTTGGCTTAAAACTTCTTTCTTGCTATCCACACACACACCGTCTGGGTGAGAGATCTGATACCAAAATAAGATTGTGGACTATACCACTTGAGCGAAAACTTATTAGCTATCCACCACCTGCCGTCCTAGGTGAGGCTGTCTTGACTTCAACGCCTCCGGTCTTTCGCCTTACAATCTCCTTTAGAGTGATCTAGATAAACTGTCCTCAGACAGGCGGCCCAGAAGGCTTCAGATTAATTCAAGCAAAATATTACACACTAGGTTATGCTGCAGAGCAGAGCTAAAGAGCTTCTGAAGTCATTACAGGCTATTACACACACAAATATACTCACACTCACTCCGAACTGCGATGCCTAAGACAAACCCAAATACATCTATATATACAAAATAAAGAGACTATTGAGGGTCCTTGTCGGGCATTCCTAGCTTGAGGCAATTATCATAATATTCTACAGGAGTACAATAATTTGATACTGATAGATATATGCTGCAGATCCTTTTGGACTACGATCAAGATCATCTTGTTCCCAGCTCAAAATGCTTTGGGCCCTTGTCGGGTGATGGAGAGGAATGTCTGGACTCTTTGTCCAGGTAAAGCCATTCAGTGCCAGATTCCCATTCACTTTCATCTGATAATAGAGCATCTTGATAGATATCGATAAAAAAATCACCTTAGGCCAGTGGAGTCTCGTGATTTTCCGTTTGTTGTAGATAACTTTCCGTAGCGATTCCTTTGCCTTTATTTGATTTTGAATTACTCCTTTAGATTCTTGACTTGGTAATACACAACTCAGCAAGGTCTTTAGTAACAAAGGAAAGTATTGGTGGGAAACGGATACTTATCATCTGATTTGGTCCATTTATTGACGTATGCCATTGGATCAACTTCAATCTCAAGAAAAGAATCTTTCCTACTTTTCTTAAAGCTGATATCTGATTGAACTTCCAGCTCAACACCATCAAGTAATTCTAACTTGAAAATCTGAAACATATTCACAGAATGTTCAATGCAGCATTGGATCCAATATTTACACAAATGATTTAACCCATGAATTTCTTGCCAACCCAAATCAAAACTAACTGCAGAACAAACATGGTTGGATAATAGAAGACTAATGAGGCATGCGACATCACTTGTCCAATTACCATGTTTAACATTGATAGTAATCAGTGCTTTTTGGTTGATAAGTAATTTGATGGCTTTAATATTGGTTTGACAATGTTCTAAAGCCTTTATCAAACTGAGTTTTTCTGGAAGCTTCAACTTATGAAATTCTTTTAACCATGAAGAAATTTTTTGAACTTCTTCCATATTGTCTGCTAGCACTGATTCATCGAACTTCTCAGGCCCATAAAGTTGTGCAAATGGATTTGGCACTATTGGATTTCTTATTTCAAGACTTTGATAATCCCATGGAGTGGAAAAGGTCCTTATATACTGTAGGGATCTTTCAATGCATTGTGTTGTCCTTATCTGAGGCTTCTTTCTACAAAGACCATTGTAAATCTGCCAATCAGCAAAAGATTCATATATTTCATACTGAGGGAAAGTATCCGTGCTTGCAAAATGTTCATTATGACTCTAGAGATAAGCAGTTTCCATTTCTTCAAGTAAATCGGGGATCTGAAGAGATATAAGAATTTTTTCAATTTGTTCATGCATATTAATCTCATCAATATCCATCATTTTGGCTGTGGTGTAGATGGAAAAAGAAAAATCAACTGCACCAATCAACTGTTAATAATTCAATATTTTCAGGGTCTCTATCATCTCAGCTGTAAACAATCGAGACCAATAATCATCCAGAGTTTTAAAATATATTTTGACCTTCATGTTAGGTAAAGGATAAACCCTCACCAATTCTTCATCTAAACCCAGCAGTGTTCCAACATTTTTAGACGGCCATGCTTGGCAGCGTTGAATCCATTGATTTCTCCGTAGGCGAAATCCAATGAGCTTTCTGATTTGTTCAGCAACATCTTCAAGAACCAAGGCTAAAATATGAAATCTTTTGACAAAAGTTTGAAAATTATCATCAGTAGCTATTTTACCTGGAAGTTCAAAAAGATCTGTTCTTCTGTTAGGTTCTGAGAAAACATGCATCTTATTCATATCTCTTGTTAGAGAATCAGCCAGATAGTTTGAAATTCCCGGAATCCATTCAACATCAAACTCATACATGTTGAACCACATTTGCCAAGCCAACAATCTACCTCTAGCTAACTGTCTAGAGATTTTAGCAGATAGAAAATGTGTGAAATTCATAGAATCTGTTCGAATTAAAAATCTTGCAGGTGCTAAATAAACCTCAAATTTTTGGATTCCATTGAATATTGCCAATGTTTCTTTTTCTGCTGCAAAATAACCTTTCTGATGTGGCAAAAATTCACCTAATGCATATGCACACAATTCTTCTTCACCTGATTCTTTCTTTTCAAACAAAACTGCTGCCCAAAAAGAATCAGGCATCAGTTTGTAAAATTAAAGATCCACTTCCAGGAGGCTTAAGTTGTGGTAACTTCTGACATTCTTCTTTAAGCAGTTTTACTGCTTCTGTAGCCTCAGGGGACCATCCTGAATGCAAATGCTGCCGTATTGGGGCTGTTTTTTCTGATAATCTTGGAATATATTTATGGATATAATTCAACACACCAAGAAACCGTTGAATCATTTTTGTATCAGAGAGTTTATCTGGAAACTCAGACAATTTTGTTAATACATGCGGCTGCATTTGTATCTTTCCTTCATTCACATGAATACCTAAAAAGTCAATACTATTTTGAAACAAAACCATCTTCTTTTCTGAGAGAACAATACCATGCTGTCGAACTTCATCTAAAAATATTTTTAGATGCTGGAGATGGCTTTCTATATCTGCACTATGAATTAAAATATCATCAATATATACACAAATGAAGTCATACTTGCCAAAGATGTAATCCATACGCCTTTGAAAGAATGCTGGTGCATTCTTCAAGCCAAATGGTACTACTTTCCATTGAAAAAATCCAGCAGGGCATGTGAAAGCAGTCTTATGTCTGTCTTCGGCTCTTATCTGAATCTGATAGTATCCTGACTTCATATCAAACTTGCTAAAAATTTTGTTGTTTTGAATCTTCTGCATTATTGTCTCTTGTCTTGGTAATGGGTAATTAAAACTTTTAGTAATAGCATTGAGAGGCTTGTAATTAATTACCATTCTAGCTTTTCCTCTAATAATCTCAGAATGATTTCTGACTAGAAAAGCTGAGCAAGAGTAATGAGACTCACTTGGTTCAATCAACTGAAGGTGCAGAAGTTCATCTATTTGTTTTCTGATTTCCTTTTCATCAGATGGGGTGCAAGGAATCAGCTTACCTTTGACACCATTATCATGGAGAGTAATTATTTCTTGCTGTGGACTCTCAACTGTCCAAAAAACTTGAGGATTCTCCGAGCAATTTTTTAGCAATTCTTCATAAATTTGTACCTGTTCTAGAGAGCAATCAGGATTTACATGTGCTTTCTGTTTGGTTTTATTTTGAGCTCTGTCTTCATATAATTGGAGCACTTCAATCCAATTATTAGAGTCTTTTGCAGGTCTTCTAGTTCCAGCTTTCTTTTGGCTATTTTTCTTCTGTGCCTCGGAGTTAGCCAATGTAAGTCTTGGAACATAAATGGCACTTTTCTTTATATTGAGTATCAATTTATCCTCAATGATTTTTACTGGAAGGACAGATGAAATAAATGGCATTCCCAAAGATAAACTAGTGGAAGTATCATAATACTGTACGGCTGAAATTTTGGCAATCTTCCCCCCAGCTTTTAAATAAATATTATCAACATAATAATTGTGTACTAACCACAGTGGTTTGAGACATATGTTTATGATTGAGGGGTTTCAGAGGCCTTTAAAAAGAGAAGGCGTGACCAAATTGTTGGAGCCACCGGTATCTATAAAAACATGAAACAACAATCCAATCTTATTGAACTTGGACCTCAACGGGAATATAAAGGAGATTATTAGTTTTAACAATCTTTTTCAGAAAAGCATTTTCTTCTGTAATAGGAAGAACAGGACAGGCAGAAGAAGGAGTAACAGTCTTTGGATATGGACAAAAAGAGTTTTTAAAACAGATGATTGGGGTAATATAGGTGGTGGAATGGAAACAGATGGAATATCAACAACAGATTGAGTATCTACAGCAGTATCAGTCTCAAAGTCAGAAGTTTCAGAAGTATAATCAGCTGTATATTCTTCACTATAATGCAATTCTTCTTCTGCGGTTGCATCACATTCTGAATCATAACAGCGATTCATTTTTTGAGATAGTTCAACACTATCTTCAACATCTGACAGAGAGGCATCTGTTAGAATATATACTTCAGAAACATCATCTTGTGAATCTACTATGGACCAATTGTCAACAAATTCTTCAATATCTACACAAGCTTTGAGTTTGTTTGAGGAGCTCTTTGGACATTTCTTGGCAAATGACCTTCTTATTTACAGATAAAACAAGCATTACTTCTGGGAGTTTGTCTTTGTTTCTTCAAATATCTGTATTTTTTGAAAGGTCTTTTAGGATGAGCTACTCGTTTAGGTCTGTATTTTCCATATCTTTTAGATCTTCTTTTCTTGAAAGGGGTCCATGGTAAAACAGATCTACATACATCTAAACCAGGGGAAAACTCAAAAGCTTTCTTCTGCCAGCATAAATATTTGACCTTTTCAGAACACCTAAACAAAAGATCAACCCAATAAATCTGATCAAGGCTCTTATTCTGGACTTCGAGATCTTTAAGGATTAGATCTCCTAAATTTCCTGGCAGCTTGGATAAAAAGGAAACCTTTTGAACCGTATCATTGCTAAGATTAGCTTTGAAGACTTTACTCATATACTCATTACCGAATTGCTCAAGAAATTTAACATCCTTTAGTTCCATACGAACTAAATCGGTTATAGGTTGCTTCTTTTCATGAGTTACCGGAACAAAGGCGAGTCTTTAACAACAATTCTAGAGTAGTGAGATGGCTAAGCCTGCATTACGGACATTCATTCTTTCTTGACGGTGGGGTCATCTACGGTCTCAACAATGCACCGACCATTCTTTTCTCGGCAAGATAAAAAGATAGACTCATTGTTTTAATTTTGAAATAACATTTGGTATAAAGAACCAATCCAAATGCGAAAATAGACTACGGCTAGATTTCGAGATTTTTCTAAATCTAACACATAACTTGATGGAAGCTAGTTTGCAAAGAGATCTTCTTCAATTCTGGGATACTTAGTTTGTTCTCTGACAAAATGGGCCTTTTGCAAGGAAGGCAGAATAAAAGATGGAAATTTTTTAGCTACATCTTCAAGAGTAGCTAATTCACTTTTTGATTTATGAATTTGAGCAGACTCTAGAGATTTTTCAGAGAAGATATTTTTAGTGGATGAAGACGGTTTATCTTTTCCTTTGTCTGTGGCTTGGGCACTTGATTCTATTCCAATGTCTTCAATTTCTTCAAATTCCCAGTAATTTGGAGTCTCCATAGAAAAACGTGGAGTTCTAGATTCTCTTTTTCTTCTTTCTTTTTCTTTCTTTCTTCTAGCTTTCTCTTCTTTTCTCTGTTTATTTGCTTGCTGTTCTTCTTGTAGAAATCTTAGATTAGCTATAATTTCTTCTGATTGAGAACCTAAATCATCTAATACATCTTCAGCATGTGAGCACCATGTTGTTAGATAATTTCCCAATTGATAAACTTCATCAAGGTCTTTAGTGTTTGTAACACTATGCTCTATTAAAGGTGCACAGTCAGCTCTGGTAGTTGGATGTTTTGACATAGAAGAAGTAGTGCAGAATTTAGTCTTTGGAGGCCATTTGCCACCTTTGACAAAGCGATGGTTTGCATACTGCCATTCTTCTTGTGGTAGAGCAGAAATATGAGAAATACGATGCATCTTTTGTACAGGCAAGAAAGGTTTATTTTCAGGAATATATAGTTCATTTGAACCTAGTTCAGGTTCAGAGGAAAAAACCTCATAGATGGGAGAAACATTCCTCTGTTTGGAGGAAGATGATTCAGTCTGATTGATAGGTACAACATATCGTCGGGGCTTGAATAAAGGTCTTGGAATCTCTTGCTTTGGAGGGATTAACTTAACATGACCCTCAGAAATAGAAATTCTCTTCAGTTTAGACTCAGGTTTCTTAGCATCAGCCAAAGACTTATATTGGAAGTACCAGTCATTAGGAATCTCTTCAGGACTATATATGGCACCTTTCACTTGAGCATTAGAAAAACCAACTGTAACACAATCTTTGAGTACAGGTTGTTTGAGCTTAGGATGTGCAGTGTTGGTCAGCTGAAAAGAGGTTTGAACCATCAGAGATAAATATTCACTGTCATCTATTAGACTAAGTCCGTGGACTCCAGTCATTAATTTCCAGCAATCTTGAAGGTGAGGATCATACAGAATAATAGCATAGTCAGGATATATGGTTCCATATTGACAACCAGTCGACAAATTTCCCATAATAGTGCCGATACGGGCATGGTCATAGACCTGATGACGGGTATCAAACACTTCAGCTATACATGGGGTATTGATTCCATGACGAAACAACGGAGCAAGGCCAATTCGGATTCCACCAAAATGCAGATAATTATATTTCTTATCAACAACATACTGTCTAAACTTTTTAATATCATCTTTTGAAAACAAGTTTATAGAGACAATCTGAACAGACGGACCAGAAATCCTTATAGTCACCTCGACTTCTTTTAAAAAAGATTTAGATCTAAAGTGAAAAGTGACAGGTAGTTTGTAAATATCAGTAGCATGCAAAGAGGGAGGATTCCAGAGTTCGGGATTATCTACTTTGTCAGATTCAACATCAATTTCCT